>VWYH01004165.1:137741-156476 GCA_013399365.1 Pampusana beccarii | reverse complement strand
CCCCAGGATGCCATTGGCCTTAGATGGTGTCCCAGTCTAAGGGGAGGGCTCCAGTTCACAGACCCGCTGTTCCGAAAAGACCACTCAAAGGAGGCCTTCGGCAGTGACCCCATTTTATAGTCTGGTCAGATCTGGCTGTGGGCATTACAACATAGTCCAGAAGCTTTGTGGCTACTCTGGGCACTTCCTTTGTTAAGGACCCTGTCAAGTGACTCAGGGCCCACCCCTCCTGCCCCACCAGCTGGTGGAGGTGAAGTCACCCTGCCCCGGGGCAGAGGAGGATGTGATGGTCAGCACGTTGGTACCGCCCTAGGAGTGTCTGTGGGGATAGGCACAGTGGGCACAAAAGATGCTAAAGAGCCATCAACAGCGCCATTGAAGGCTCCAGATCTCAGGGGGGATGTGCAACTGCCACAAGGGCTAAGAGGGAGGGGGGCTCTGCTGCCTGGTTCATGGGATGTGTTGACATTGTCTGAAGACCCAGTGCTTTCTGGCCACTGGTGTCTGAGTCCTCCCCTAGCAAATCCACAGATTTTTGGTATATTCTTTTGTACACGTTAACCTTTCTAGATCGCCACTTTATATCCATTTTCAGGCTGCTACTCTTGTCAGCTAGCAGCTGCACTCAAGTGATCCTTCCAGTAAGATTCATGTGACAAAAGTGAAAAATTATATTGAATCAAATGTGCACACATGGCCCTTACCTTTCAAAATTGATTCAGATCTTTTGCAGCTCTGGCCACCCCATCTCAGGAGGGGACATAACAGAGCTGGGAGAAGTTCAGAGAAAGACAACGAGGATGTACAGAAAAGCAAGGGATACAAGGGATGACTAAATCATCTAAGATTCTTCAGCTCAGAAATTTAACACCTGATAGGACTGTTAAGTAGCAAGTGCCTTGAAGATGTTGGACACCCACTGACTGTTACCTGTCTTTTCTGAAACAAGAACTTCGAGCACCAAATGGAACTAGTAGGTAGTCTGTTCAAAACAAATTAGGTGGTTTACTTTCCAACACATAGCTGAACTGGAGAACTCCTTGCCACAAGGCACGCTGTGAGCTAGGCACATTTATAGTGTGGTTAGACAAGCTGACGGATAAAAAAATTCTGATGTACAGAAATGAGTCCAGGTTCAGGATATCCCTGAGTTGGATACAGAGCTGGAAGTATAGTCAGAGGAAGTATTATATATACTTTCTCTATTCTGACACACTTCTTTAGGCATCTGCTTTTGGCCAACATCAGAGACTGCCTACTGGGCCAGTTAAAACACTGCTCTAACCCAGTACTGTTGCTCTTTTATTCTTATGTCATGTATGGGCCTACTAAATGGAGACCAGCAGTTGCTACTCTACCCAACCCCCTTCACTGCATCAGACAACATGAGAAAGAACCCGATAGAGCTAAGAGCACCATTTTCAGAAGAGCATTTTAAAGAGAAGGCACTCAGGAGCACACCTCATGCCTACATGGCGCAATGCAAGGCAGTGTGGGGAGACCAAAAGTGTCACATAAGATATGGCTCACATAGAGAAAGATAGATAACTGAGCAGCACAGAGCCAGCCCTTACAGAGATCACTTTTCCACCTCCATAAGCCTTAAAAAAACCCCAACAAATACCCAACCCGAAACAAAACCAAAACCAACCAAACAAACAAACCAAAAGAAAGGCAAAAAAAAAGAAGAGCTTGTTTTTGCCGGAAAGGAAGAGGATAAGCATCCATATCACAGAAAAGCACATGCTTTTAGTAAGAGTCACTTTAGTTACAGCTCCATGGGAGAAACCAAGACCTGGAAGCATATGGAAAGAAATCTACAGCTCGATAGAAGAAACCCTACAGCTAGAGAAGCCAGCCGATGATAAAACCCCTGGGTGTTCCATGTTTTGGTACTTTAGAGGGGCTGAAAGGAGACTGGATCAATAGTGTTTGCATCATATTTGCATTATATTAATTTCATGCGTCTGTCTTCCTCTGGTGGCCTGTCTGGGCCAAATATAGCAATGCCCCACCACTTTTGATACCTTAGTTATCTGTAGGATGAGATAATTAATGCTGTCTGTATCTAGTGACTCAATGCAGGCAGGGCATGCTGGTGTTCCTACTGGCACTGAATTTTCTGTTACTTGGCTGGTGTATTTTCCACACATGCACTCAAGGTTAAGCTGATCTCTGGATTCAGGAACAGGGGATGTCTTCTATTGGTCAGATTACCTGGAACAGGAGTGTCATACTCATTTTCACCAGGGACCACATCAGCCTCGCAGTTGCCTTCAAAGGGCCTAATGTAATTTTAGGACTGTATAAATGTAACTACTCCTACATCTGTACAGTACTAAAATTACATTCAGACCTTTGAAGGCTGATGCTGCCCCTGGTGAAAAATGAGTTTGACACCCCTGGCTAGAACCACCTAGTGTCAGGGTTTTGGTTTTTTCCCTGTAAGTTTTCTTTTAATGTTCTTGTTTTGGTTTAGTGTTTTAGTTTTGTTTGTTTTGTTTTGTTTTATTTTGGTGTTGTTGGTCATGTTTTTTTGACAAATACCCTACTATATCAGCAACCTAGCTCGTGAATGGTGGTGACCTGCCTCCGTCTCCTCTTCCATGAAACATTTAGTAAGCTTTTGGTCTTCCAATAGGTTTTAAGTTTATTGTAAGGATATAGGGAATTACAAGATTGTTGAAAGCAGAGCAGATGTTCTGTAAAATCTCCCAAACCAGACCTCTAAGGCATGGTGGTCCTTTATTAGGTGTGTTGCTGGAGGCAATGACATCCTGCTCACATCCCAGCCTCTTTGTGTCACCATGGAGGCACAGTGATGGCACACAATGGAGAAGCTTGCTGTATGCTGCAGTACCTATGTTTGGAGACTCATGGATTTATGCTGGCAGGGAAAAGATTCAGTTTCTATAGGTGTCCTGAGATTGTTCTTCAGAACAGGACAGAAAGGTTTCGGTTTGCATTCAGACTCTTCACAGGTTTCACTCTCAGTTCCTTTATTGTGCCTGTCATCCAACACCCACACTCCTCCACCTCTTCCAAAGGTCTCAGTGTAACTCAGCTGTTTTGTATGTACTTGCAAGGTTCAGAATGGAGAGATTAATTTGTGAAGCTAAGTGCTATCAAAGGTAAAGGTCTTTCCTTCAGGCTTTTGTCTCACAAACCCCTCATATCGTCAGGGTCTACAGAGGTCCTGCCTGTGTGCTGGAGGTCGGCCCTGACTTGAGATAACTAGAATTGGACACATCCTGACCCAAATTTGGCTGAAGCAGGCAGATTCTGCAGAGTGTGCCCAGGATGCAAGACTGTCCATCCATCACAGCTCTCAGGATCTGCTGTCAGCAGTGAAGGCCACCCAGTATAAAATGCTCTGTGTTCTCACATCCTCTCATCTGTGACTCAAGTCTCAAAACCTTCTTCTGTGTTGGCTAAGATGGCTACAACCAGAAATGGAGAAAAAGAGGTCTTTTTAAAACTGCAAGGTACAAGACTTCTTCCCCATTTGCTAAGAAGAGAGGCAGTGTACACTAACCTTGTCATTTCTTCTAAACAACCACAAATGCTGTTCCCAGAGCTGTGCTTAGCACCCACCTCATGTTCCTTTTCAGCCTCTAGACTCCCCTCCTTTCTCTTTGATTTTTCTATTATGTCCCATGTATTCTGCCTGCTCTGGCCAATCCTTCAACTGAAGGCCGTGACTTTGCTTCCCAAGAATCAAACAGGCTGCCAGCTTTCATCAATAACAATTTCCATTTTTTTTCCCTCCAGAAAGAAGTGCCTGTCTGGCAGACAAAGGAAAGCACCTCTCACATAAAAGTGGAGCAGAACGAATGTATTTACTGTATTTCCCTATTTTATTATTCCTTGGAGATGTATTAGTTTAACAGGTTTATTTATGGTACGTGAAAAGTTAAATATTCCTTTGTCCTTGGGATTTACATAAACTGGTGCAGTGTGAGATTCTGAGGGTTTTAATGAGGTATTTGTCAAAATACTCTCCCTGGTATATTTTTTTTTTAATACCTTTGAGGCCGTACAGGATCGCTATACTACAATACTCGGTTTCTATCGGAAGCTGTGTGAGTGGCTTGTAATATCCTGTGGATATATTCCCTCTAGATGTCTGACTTCCCTTGTGGAGCAGTGAGAGAGGAGCAGAGCCTGGAGGATCCCTTGCAGACCCGACCCTCCTCTGAGCCAGGACAGAGCAGGGCAGCAGGAGCTTCATGCATCCTGCCTGGGTCCTTGGGACCACATCCAGGATGCTGCAGAGCCTGCCCAATGGTCAGGGGCCCCCATGTCTGGGGTTAAGACACACAACAGGGTTCAGCCAAGCTGTTAGCGTAAAATCCTCCAAACCAAGGCATCTGGTTCCCCCAGCTCTTCGCCTTAGCAGAGTGAGGAGAAGCAGCTTAACGTAAAAAAAAAAATCTGGGGGAAAATGGCAGTGTGTGGTGCTGCTCTGAGGAAAGAGCTGCCAATACACAATGTCCAAAGCATCCAGGGCAGCCCTAATCTTTACAATAAGGATACCAGCCGTAAAAGCCGGGCTTTACCTTAAGGGATTTACTGCAGGAGCTCGGTCAGACCCACCACTTTTGTGATTTTCAGTGTCAGCCCCAAGAGGCACAGCACCTCTCCTGAACTAGCATGGCAGTGATGTCCTAGCCAGACAAGACACGGGCTCCATGCCAAGGGGGTGGGATGTGGGGTCAGGGGTTGATGGTCTGTTCCTGACCAGGTCCAGGAAGACGCACCCCACTTGCCTGAGCATGGACACCCCCAGTCTCCCTCAGCATCCACAAACACAACCCAAAGCCAAGGTACCACCATGGAGTAGCCATCAGCAGGTCCAAAGAGGAGGGTTAGCTGCTGCTGGGACATTGCTGGGAATGGAGAAACAAGAAGGAAGCTTGCTCTGGGTACAGGAACAGGCTGTGTCCTGAGACTCCAGCCAGAAGGGACAGGAAAACGGGAGTGGGTTATGTAAGTGGTGCCGATCCCTCTGTTTAAGGACACAGACGGAGATGAAGGAAGGAGACAATTATGTAACAACATTATTTACAGGTCTGACAAAATCCTTCCCAGCTTCCACATGTCCTTTATTGTGTGAAGTAAGCCAGATGGGGAGTGAGAATTAGAGCTAGTTAGGGATACCTTCATTAATTTATTTTTACTTCAGTAATTCTTCTGCAAATTAGAAAACACTGAAAGTTTCCTTAAAAAAAAAAATGCAGGGAAAAAGCTGCACCAGAAGAGAAACTAATCCCTAATTATCAACTTAGTGGAGTGAACCAATATTTACATCAAAACATGCTAACAATATATATAAACACATCCTCATTCTTTCTCAGTCTGTGTGGGTGTTGATCTCCGGCTATGGCTCACTAGGCACAACCTGGGTAGTACTTAACTCCAGTTGATCCCAGGAAGAGATAATGCAGCCCTGGCTGGCACCAGAACTCAGTACTGAATCATATCAAAACCCCATGCATCGGTGGCTGGTACAGAAGGATCAGGTACAGACGTGTTCCAGTATAAAGTGCAATACCTCAAGACAAGCAGGAAAAGGTCACGTGGACAAGGGACATGGTTGGGACAGCTAGGTCTTTTTCAGGGTTTTTTTTGCATTTGCATGTAGTGAAATCACCACACAGGATGTGCCAAGGTTATGCTGAGGTCCTTTCTTCAGCATGGTTTCTTCACCTTGTATCTATGGGTTCCTTTCTAGCAAACTGATCAAAAGCCCACTGAAGATGGTCGGTCTTTCCATCTTTAATGGGCTTTCGATCAAGACCCACAAGGTCAATTCTATCAAATTTTAACTAAATTTGAGTACCCTCAATTCTCATTGAAATGCTAGTAGTCAGCATCTCCAGTGCTGCCTTATAGATTGGGGCTCTAGATCCGTTATGACGTGCAACGAGTAATTTATTTGTTTTTCAAGTGACTTTTCCAAGGTCATCTGAAGCATATGTCATTGGATGGAGAAGAGAGGCCATCTCTATGGACACAAATACCTCCTTATCCTCATGTTGGCAAGAGAGGCAGGATCGATCAGCAATGTCACATGCAGTGATAGACAACAACAACAAAAAATTGGGTGCAATATTATAGAGTCAGGTTTCTATTTACTGTAGGGCTGTTACAGCTCCTAAAATATTCATTCAATTTTTAATAGGTTATCTGCTAAGCTAAAAAAAAAATAAAATAAAAAAAAAAAAAGAGTGCCGTTCTCCGAAACTAAATAAACACTCTTGCTGAATGGAAGCTTTAAATTTCAGAGTACATATCTAGCTTTAAAAGCTGAACTGTACCCATTCATTATTTATAACCACTTATAAATTTTAAGTAATCTGCTAAGAGTTATTAGCTAACACTTGCTTTTTAGTGCCTAAAACATACTTGCTGCATGTACACAACTAGTCAGATTTTCAGTGAGGCAAAGAAATGAATCTGCCCTCTTGGTGGGCTGAGGTCTTCCAAACATCAAGATTCCCACTGGCCATCTCTCTAACAGAGGTACAGTGCTTCTTACAACACTCGCACTCCTCCCATCTGGGAAAGCAAGACAGATCTAAGCTATCCCCCAGGTCTCTGCCATAACCAACAAAGAAGAATAAAGCATCTTTTGAGAGCAATTTACTCCATCCTAGTAGAAATGGGGTGAATTCATCAGGGGCAGGTCTCTCATCTCTCTATGTTGATTGTAGGGAAAGCCTAGACAGCTCATTTATTTTACCCTCAGCTTTTTAGGAAAGATTTGTCCGTTTATAGTCCTGTCTAAATTCTTAGCAAAGACAAATGCAAAAGGACTACAGTACACAAGGCCTCCCAAGATCTACACGGTAGGGATGGGTACCTAGGATGGCATTTATCCACAGACACTAAAGCTCTCAGGCCTCCTTGCTCCACCCTGGTCAATGTACAAGCTGCACTGATCGAAAAAAAGGACTGCAGCCCTGGACTTGGGCTTTCGCACATTCTTCCAGTCTTCTTCACATCTCAAAATGCTTTCTGTCAGTACTTGTCTAATCCTGTGGGCTGCCATTCAGTCTCTCAGGGAGTCTCCTGTGGAGCTGCGCTGTCTTTCTCGACTGAAGGCCAGCATCGATGTTTCCAGCTATGCCTCCTTTGCTCAAGAGGGAAGACGGGAGCCATATCTTGTGCTAGGTGCAGTGAATAGATAACTTAGGGGATTCAAAACAGGCATGGTGAGAAAAAGAAGTTATGATCCTACATATCCTCGCGTCTTCCCAGCCGTATTTCTGCATATTGCCTGAAAGACTGAACAACTTGACTGCAAGAGAGCAGATTTGTGTCCACATGAACGACTGTACCAGATTAGACAAAAGGTTCAACTGTAAGGCATTTAGCATGCAAGAAGGCAAAAGCGGTGCCTAGCAGATAGCTACTTCCATCCATTATTCTCTTTGGTTGCCCTTTCAATTCTCAGAAACATAAACAAAGTATCTCCTAAACTAAGTTTAAGAAATTAAGATAATCTCTCTCTCACTTGAGTCCTCCCTGCCATTTCTTTTTGCCTCAGTTGAAAATGTGAAAGCAAGCTTGAACTGCTGAGGAGAGAAGCAGCTGCACTGATGTCAGAGCTTCTCCGAGGACATTTCCCAACAGGCCCGGAAAAGGATTACCCTGTAGCTGGTAGCAGTAGGGGATGTTGATTTTCAAATCCCTTTTATTCAGCATTTGTGTCAGCGTTTTCATGCGTGTTACCTCTGGGCTGAGCCAAACACAAATCCGTTCCTACTGGCCTTCTCATTAGCATGCATGAAGCAAACATTAGCAGAGTGGGCATCCACATGGAATGACAGCAATCCATTTATATAGCTTTGGGAGGCAAACATGAGGCAAGGAGCAGTGGAGTCTGACATAAAATCATAAATTCATAAATTCCTGAGTTGGAAGGGACCCACAAGGATCATCGAGTCCAACTCACGTCCTGGCATAGGAAAACCCCAAAACTCACACCATGTGTGTGAGGGTGTTATCCAAACGCTTCTTGAATATTGTCAAGGTTGGTGCCGTGAATACATGCCTGGGGAGCCTGTTCCAGTGTTCACCACCCTCTGGGGGAAGAACCTTTTCCTAATGTCCAACCTAAACCTCCCCCGGCACATCTTCCTGACATTCCCTCAGGTTGGTCGCCAGCACCTGTCCCTCCTCCCCTTGTGAGGAAGCTGTAGCCGCCATGAGGTCTCCCCTCAGTCTCCTCTTTTCCAGGCTGAACAAACCAAGTGACTTTAGCCGCTCCTCATACGGCTTCCCCTCTAAACCCTTCACCAACTATGTAGCCCTCTGCACACTCTCCAGTAGCTTTATATCCTTTTTAACCTGTGGCACCCAGACCTGCACCCAGTGCTCCAGGTGAGGCCGCACCAGTGCAGAGCAGAGCGAGACAATCACCTCCCTGCCCGGCTGGCAATGCTGTGCTTGATGCACCCAGGACACGGTTGGCCCTCTTGGCTGCCAGGGACACTGTTGGCTCAACTTGCCATCAATCCAAAACCCCAGATCTCTTTCCGTGGGGCTGCTCTCCAGCCTCTTATCCCCCAATTTATACCTATGCCCATCTTCTTCTCATTCCTTTCTCCCCCTATCATTTGCACACTGTGTGTTGTGCTCTCTTTGCATATCAGGAGATTAAATCATCTACTAAAATACTCACGTTTCCTGTGGACCACGGAACTGGGGTATATTCTGGGTCTGGTAGCTGGGGTTTTTTTTGATTGACTGGTTGGTTGGGTTTTTTTTTCCTTTAAATCAGGTCTAGTTTAGCACTTCAGCACTTGATCAGCTCATGCTGCAGCCTCATGTTTGTTGACAAAAGCACCCAGCTGCACGATGTCATCACTGTGCTGGGTAACAACAGGTGACGTCACAGTGGTGGCAAGTCTGTCCCTTAGGACTTGCTGTCGACCAGAACCCCACAAGGCTGCTGCTGAAAGCTGTGCATGGTGCAGAGTGTTGGGCTGCTGTCTACGAGCTGGAGTGTGTGACAGCCAGTGGGCCAGAAGCAGGTATGTGTATTGGAGTTTCAGCCTTGGAAACTGGGGACCTCCATTATCTGCTGGTGAAACAAACTTTCTTTCATGACAGGTTTGTCATCTGTTTCTATATCCAAAGCTAGCGAAAAAGTCAGGTGGTCTTTTCATTATTCAATCAGCGTCTCAAACCAACCTCACAGGAAGAAGGCCTCTGATTTTTTTTTCCTATCACTTTGACGGTGACTGACTTCTTTATATAAAACATGTTGATGTCCTAGTTCCTCAAAAGCAGGAGAGATCACCAGCAAAGCAGGGAATAGGAAGAATCTAAGTTGTTCTGCTATACAAAATCCGCTATGCTGAACCAACGTTGTTTCATGGCTTATCTTTACTGTGAAAACTTAGGCACACGTGAACACAAACTTTGCATTAGAAGTCATGTTAAAGAAAAAATGTTTCATACGTGGCTGTAACTGTGGCAGCTGGCCTTTCTCTTTTCATACAGCAAAGCTACTGCAAACAAGGCATTGTACCAGATTTGGTAGTAGATTCTGTATCACTAATGACACCGGAAGACTGAGAAACTCGTGTCTATCAACAACATCCCTCGTGTTAAACTAATGACAAGCACCAGAAGCAATGCAGGAAGATTGTTTTCTTGGTCCCATCTGGGTCTTCAGCTGGGGAAGCAGAAAATGATAGTGCTTTTCAGGGAGAAACATTTGGCTCTCCATCCAACCTTTTATTTTAAAAAAAAGAAATAAAAAAAGCCACAGCATCAAGCCCTGGCTACTTTCTAATTCTCCAGTGTTTTGCAAAATGCTCTAGTGAAAAAGCAAAGTACATTGGAAAAACCATTGCCTTGACATGGAAAGGGCAGTGCTCTCCTCTGCAGCCACCCTGATAATACGGAAGTAGAAAGACCATATTTCTGTTCTTCAGTGAGGTAAGAGTTGTTATATCAGAGAAAATGCTTTAGATACAGCATCTCAATCCACAGATCTCTCTCATTTTGTCTGAAGGACCAACACAAAGCCTTCTACCTGAATCTCAGTGACTTTGTAACTCCAGGAACCTTGAAAAGAGATGGTACGACAGGATGCTAGCGCATCCCTACATATCCCTTCAATGAAGTCCATTAAGCTGAGGGGCAGGACAAGTTATCAAACAGCTGGCAGCTTCTTTGCTCAACCTCTGCCTGCAATGAACACTAAGTAGTGACTGTCATTTTAACTTAATGCTTCTGATGCCAGTGTTTGAGGCTTTCTCCAGAGTAGTGCCACCTGCATGTGCCCAATAGTAAATAAGCACCTCATAATTCAGAGTGCATTTTAAAAGCAAGCAGGTGTGACACTAGACACATCTCTCCCTTGGTGTTACTGGCTGCAGAAACTGCCCCGTCTTAACTTCATCGGCTCACTGAGCCAACAGGTTCATATGTAATATGTTTTTATTAGCTTATTTATCTGATCTTATGTGGTGGGAATGCAGCACAATCTTCCCATTGCTTTTTTTTAGCCAAATCAGAATTCATCTCCCCTCTGTCCACAAGTTGAGCACATAGCCTTACCCTTCAGTACCTGAACAGATTCTCAATTACCTTACACTCAGAAAGATCAATCCTTCCAGCAGAGCTATGCCATATTTTGTGGGGACAAGCTTGCCTTATCACTCTCAAATGACATCTCTGGACAAATACAGGCCCTGAGGCTCTCTGTGCAGGTTGGCCAGCACCCCATCAGCATCACTCTTCTCAGAGAAGGGCATAAAAGCTTTCACAAACACCTCTGTGTGGCTAATCCTCTTGTCCCACTACATGTCCTCTTACTGTGTGTCATTAAACATGAGTTAAACACAGCCCCCAAATTATGTTTGGGATTTGTCCTCTTTAGCATTCCCACCTTGGAGTCCCTGCAGACAGAGGCAGGAAAAATTCCTACACTAATGCATATGGCTGGCCCACCTTCATTTCCTTCCTTCCATCCATCCATCCATCCATCCATCCATCCATCCATCCATCCATCCCTCTTGAGCAGGTGAGTTGGCCATGCCCGGGGAACGGCAAATAAAAACTTATCCTTATCAAAGACAAACAGAAAGGAGGCGAACTGGATTTCCCTTAACTTCTGATTTTGCTTTTTCTAAATCATGTGCAATGTTCCTGCTCTCCTCAGAGATTCAGCAGAAGGCCAGGGAACTGGGTGATCCTGGTGTGCAGTGTGATGGTCCCGCTCACCTTCTCTCAGAGTCTGTGAATGGCACTGGGGGAAAAGCCTGAGCACTGTATGTGTTCCCTCCCCTGTTGCCCTCTGCCTGAAAAAGCAAAACAGCACAACATCAACCTGCTGGGATGTGTTTTAAGCTAGTTTTAGGATTTTTTCCTGAAAGACAGTAAAAGGGCCTCACGATGTATTTCATGCCCTCTCATGATATTCTAGTTATGGGATTTCTTACTCTAGGCAATCACCCAATATCCCAAGCAAAGCTGCTTTACAGCAGAGCTGTGCGGGTCTGGATTTCAGTAGTTAAATGTAACTGCTGGTGTATTGATAGTAGGAAACTTCATACTCTCTTTCCTTTATTAAAAATAAGTTACTCTGACGTACATCATGTGCCACAATTCTTATCATGCTTTTCCAGCTTCCTAACACTGAAGCATCATCAAACCATTGAAACTGCCACTTTCCAGTAGCTTAATTGGTCAACAAGATCTGCTAGTATTTCTCTCACCTATGAATTATTCTCCTCTTTGCACAATAAATATATTCACTGTTTAGGACGCATTACCACTGAGACTTCAAGACCAATTTGTTTTAAAGAACTAAGCTAGATGCTGAGAGTCTTCAGACTCGCCGTGAGGAGGTGCACCATACCCTGCGCCAGATGCCCTTCAGAAAAGGCAACACAGCAATGCTGCAGTGCTGTAATTGGGTTTAGTTGTTCCAAAGCAGGATGCTGACAAAAGAGGCACTCTTAGCCATTTTTTTCCCACACTATCACTTGTTCTGTCACAAGTATTTGTGGGACACAAGGAAGCTGGATCACAGAGTTGACGCAGCTGAAAATCAATGCAACCATACACAAAAGCTGGGTGCAGGGCTGCATGGACACTTGCATGGCTCCATGGATGCTTGCACTGTCACAGAGCAGGGCTGGGAACATGTTGTTGTGAGTGAAGCAGAGGGAGGGCTTCCAGCCTCCACTTCAGTCAGCTTCACCAATTAGGAAACCACAGCTTGATGGGAAATCACCCAAAAGAGCTAATGGGAAATGCAGCAGGAAACCACCCAAAGGAACTAATAGAAAATGCTGTGATTAAAGGCGTTTTACTGGGCTTTCACACCAAAGTGGAAGGAGCAAAGGGCGACTTCTATTAAACGCTTAAAAGCACATCTCAGAGTAGCCTCTGCTCCCCTGCTTGAGAGGGGAACCTGGGTGCCTCACATCATAGTGAATATTCTAAGTACTGGGCACATTTGCCTATCAGAGCAATGGCACCAGCTCATTCAGCTGCGCTGCATTAGCTCTGTGTGGTTTAGACACACCTGACAGGTCAGAACCCACCAAGGAGGCAGTTTTTTCTGCTGCCTTTTCATTCGCTATCTCAGTCAAGGGCCAAGGTTTAAAAGAGGCATTGAGCAGCTTAATGTGTTTGAGTTTCTATAGTGAGCAGCAGTGGTTTGGTACTTTACTGGTAGCCTCTCTAACTAAGGGAAGTGTGAGGTTCTCAAGAAACATCTGTGGGGTCTGGAAGGTGAGTTTAGGCATGGCATGTCCACTTTGTGGATGTTGCTTGTGCTGCTGAGTGGTTTGGTTTGTGGGTTTTGTTTTTTTTTTTTAACTCTGCTTTGGGATATTAAAACCAGCAATGTTTGGCTACTATCTGTAGTATCTATCAAGTGAAGGTTCACAAAATGCCTGCCCAGCAAGATCTAAATTCTTCACCTTTTCCCGCTTACAATGCTGATGCTGGCACACCTATATACATAGGCTTTTTTCATCTGGGGAGAGAAAAAATAAGTTCTTGATTAACCAAGAAACATAGCTAGCTTGCTTGGCATTGGGTTTCTACATTTCCTTTTCTAGCTGACTCTATTTTTTGTTTCCTGTGTCCTAGAGAAATAGCAATCTGCTTCGATGGAATGTATGAGTCTTTCATCAGTGAAGAACTAATAACCTTCTGTTAATCAAAACAGAAACAAAAATACCTCCTCTAATATTAATGTTTGTAATCTACCTTTAAAAATACATCTATGCCCTCCCACATACCTCCTCCTGGTTCTAAATTAATTGCTGGTGCTAACAGTGCCATCTCTTGCATGAAACCTAAAATGGAGCTTCTGACCATTTATAGTCATTGTTTCCTGTAGCACTCTCATAAAGCATTGGCACTACAAAATCTGATGTCTAGCTACACTTTCTCTTCTACTTCTACTGGATATGAAGTTATTTGTCAGCTTTTATGTGAAGTCTTAAGCAGTGTCGAGTGTGTTCCGTGCTGTTAGGTGAGCAATATGGCTTCCTTCAGTACTTCATGGAGAACTTTGGAGGTGGGGGGAAGATGGCACTCTGTAAACAACAATTATTTGCTACAAATACCTTCTGAAGAACAGAAGGGACATTGTGGCTTGCAACTGATGAACTTCCACGAAAGAGATCCTATTTTTATGCAAACTTGTGTAATTATAACAAAAGGTCAGTCAAAGTGAAAAAAAAAACATGTAAGGAAATGTTACTAAATAGGGGACTACATTGGGCTGATGTGTTACATGCTGGGAGTATGCACTGAGACAATAGGCTTCTCTTTTAAGTATGCTTAAGCAATAAGCTATTGATGTCCTTTTTGTCTGTGAGTGTTAGCTAATAACACAAGATGTCAATATTGGAATTGGCAGTAGAAACCAATGCCCAAGCCTGTGCTTTAGTCACCAGACCATGTGGCTCACTGCTGTGCAGATGGATCCTGTCTTGGATGTGGGTGCTTCAGTGCTTTGCTGTCATGGCCCTTAGAGCAGAACCTAGGCTCCTGGCTCAGGTTTAAGCTCCCTGTGCAGTGTCCGAGGGGAGATAAATGGCACAAAAAGAGACCTACAGAAACCTGCTTATTAAACAAGGATGCAGCTCGGGGTCAGTAGGCAACTGCCAAAAGGTAGGCAATTGGGAAGGTCACACAAGTCAGTACACATGGTGAAGCCCATCTGCTTGTCTAGGACTCGCTGCTGTGAGAATGGGATTTGACTGTATGGGGATGACAGCAGGGATATTATGTTGAGGAGGCCTCTCCTTGAGCAGCTTATTGCTGCCTCTATACTGGGCATGTAGCTTATGCAGGTGTGTTGGCTTAAGGGCTGGGCTGGTTTGTCTCGGGTCAGGAAACAATTCCCCCATGGCCCCACAGAAGACAGTCCCTCTGTTATTACTGAGGGACAAATCAGTTGTGGCAGAGGGCAGGACCCATCTTACACGTGCATGGCTGTCAGATCATCTGCTGATCACAGGTGTGTGTTGCTGTGTCTGTCGGTGGAGTAAGCAAGGAATCATTCTTCTCCTTTAATGGATCTGAAGCGGATTCTCTCTAGAATAATAGCCCTGTGGACACAGTAGTTGTGCATGATGTGGGGGAATCTGGGCTGTGAGAGTATGTACAAAGAAGAAAACCTGCTACTATATCTCTGGTCAGGGTGAGACAGGAGCTCAGGGCAGAGATGCTCCCATCTGGCACATAGAGAAGCAAAGCTAAGCCTGGAAATCTGTGATGTGCAAGTTCAAATGTCACGTATATAGCGGTGCAGTTGTGTGGTGTTCTTACTCTTCACTCCCTCTGTGTGGGATGGACTTTTTCTCTGGGGTTTATTTTGCTTATAGATTTGTACAAGCAGTACTGTGAATATCCCAGTTTTGGGAAACTGGGCTAAAGGCATCTATGCACTTCTGGAGGGAAGTGATGAGATCTACAGTCTTGGTGACTGGGGGCTGGGTATGTGATGGGAAAGGAGATTAGGGGTATTGAACTGCATTATTAGACCTATGCACTTCTCGCTAATTGCCACTATAGGTGCTCTAGCCGATTACTGGATCTGCCTAGTTGCAAGTGTCTGCATTTCAGTCCCTCTGGCAAGTGTTTTACTGCTATTTTGTGTTCTGCCAAAAGCTTATTGGATATTAATGTGCCTTCCTGTGGCTTGAATGAACCAGGTCTCTTTAGCACTTCTACGAAATACAGGAAAACCACTGATCCCATTCTCTTTCAGCACAGCAAACATCTTTGCTTCCCACTGAAAGAAGTCTGAGAGCTGCGAACCCTCACATTTCTTTCAATGCTTTACAGAAGACGAGCGTACCATATGACCCCTGTTCTGACCATTGCCACAATCGGTACAAGAGTTAATTATTGGGTGTGGTGCACCTCTTCCATCTTTCTGCTAAAATCAGTCAGGATCAGGGCTTCAGCTGAAAACAAATAGCTGAGTTGGGAGGTCTTTTCTCCCCAGGGGCAGAGAGCACATCAGTAACCTCTCTGGCCCCAGCAGGCACAGGTTGCAGAAATAACACTGTTCTGCTCATACTCAGCTTCT
The DNA here is from genome assembly GCA_013399365.1 of Pampusana beccarii. Lineage (NCBI taxonomy): Eukaryota > Metazoa > Chordata > Aves > Columbiformes > Columbidae > Pampusana > Pampusana beccarii. Next base: position 140,893 of record VWYH01004165.1, on the reverse strand, counting down.
CGTGAGGCCAAGCTCTGAATGCTCCTAGCTGCTTTTCAGTCCGTGGTTACTTCTTCAGTAGGCCTGGTCGACAGATCAAACCAAGCTTTTGCTAAACTATCTGTTCATGGTTTCCAGTTTAGCGCTGGGTTTGTTATACAGTGACTGCAGTTGTCCCAGAGAGGAGATGTTTTCTCTTCTTGTTTGAAGTCAGCATCTAATCTCACAGTGACAGTGAAGTTGAGCACCAAGTATGCTCCTATCCTAGTATTTGCTTACTATCGGGAGTGTGAGTGTCCAGTTGTAGCGGAGATGTGACAGTATGAGCTAGCAGATAGAATACAAACCAGTGCTTGGCCTTTTGGGCATGCAGTCTAGTGGCTAGGACATATTTCTATGCATAATAGTATATTTTCACTGCTCTTTGGATCCCTCCAGCTGTCTAGGTTTTACTGCCATGGGTAGGGTGGTATAAGTTCTGCTAATCTTAAATTTATCAAGTAGACAGTGGGGGACAGTGTCCCAAATACAGTCTGATAAATGCCAATTTTGTTGGCTTTCAATGTGTATCTTCAGGGCCTAAGTCCTTCCCTGTATTTATGGAAGGACCGAACTGAGTCAGAGATGACCTGATGAACCATGCAGTGTTGGAGTGTATCAGTGCACAGTGGCTCAGCTTGACTTTTCTTTGAAATTTTTCTAATCAAAATGGTGAAAGCACTTGCAGACTTAAATATAGCAGTACTCAGAAACTGAAGGATATGGACCTTTAACAATCCTCCATTTTCTTCTGTCTACTAGAATAATTAATCGTACGCAGCTTAAAAGGATCTCAAAGCATTATATAAAGGAGGTATTCCAAATTTTTAAATAAGGCTGGCAGAAGGGCAGGGATAAAGTGATGTGTGTCAAGTCAGCAGCAGAGCTGGCAATAAGACCTGGTTCTCTGGCACAGCGATGCAGTGTTTTAAGCACCAGATCAAAACCACCCTCATCTACTGCTGTAGTTAAACTCATCTTCAGTAAGCAACTCACATTCTCAGAGGTCTGCAACAGTATAAAAAATGTGCTGTATTAGGACTGTAAATCAACTGCCATTTGCTTGAAATTATTTCAGGCAAAAGCTTCTGCTTTTTTCCAGCATAATCTAAAAGAGCTTTATTGATGTCCTGTCTACCATCTGTTTTACATATGAACCTCGTGACTCCTAGTCTTTCAAGCTTCTTAATTAGGCCAATAAGAAGCATACCACAGGAGCTCTGAAATGAAATGCTGGTGGCACATCTCTGCCAGCATGAGCTTGTTCTTTTCCCAAGTCTACAAGTGAGTGCTAGTTCCCTGGGTGGGGAACCTGTCATGACCAGCCCCTTTCTTTACTCAGGGGAGTGGTGCAGCACTAGTTATTTGCATTTCCTCTTGCCTTCTCACCTGTTGCATGGGAAATGTGGGCAGGAAGTGGCTTTTGTGTATTTCCTCCCTTGCTGTGACACAGGCTGGATTTTTCCAGCTGCACCACACCTCCATTGAGCTCATCAGCTCTTAAACTGCCAGATGTACAGACAGTATGAGCACCAGTATGGGATTCCATGGGCATCCATCTCCGTGGATTATTCAGATAGATGCTTGGAGGAGATGCAAGCAATAGAAGCCCCCATTTGGTGTGCAAGCCACTGCTGAATGGTGGAGTCTTCTATTTCCATTTACTGGCTGCACTTTCTGAAGTCCAGTTTTGGTATTACTTATGCATGAATATAAAACAATAGCAAAAATGCAAAGCACCTGCCCTTTTGTTCTTCTGCTTCCCCTCCACAATGACCTTGTAAAGCTATATACTCTGAAATGGAGATGCAGTTGCCTTTCCTGCTGTGCCTCCCCCTGGGGAGGGATGCTGGTTACCAGGAGACTGCCACACCTTCTTGCTGGGATAACGGCAGGCATGGGCAGCTGGGGATGGCACACCAAGAACTGGCTTGGGTTTTATTTATAGGTGTGTGATAAATTGTCCCCAGCAACTCCGAGGTGTAAATCAGTTGATATCTCCATATACAGATGCATAAAGTCTGAAAACGAATGTCTGTTCTAAAATGCCATCTGATAAGACACGTCTTTTCCTAGAAAGAGCTGTGTGGCCAGGCAGCTCCCTCCTCCTCTGCTTTCCCAGCTGAGGGAGAATGCTGCCCTCTCTTGGCTATGGACACAAGCTATGTTTGCCACCAGAAACTACCCCACAAGGGCTACTATTTCTGGCCACCAAAAGGATACCATAGCATCCAGTTGCAGGGGAAGGTGGTTTGTGGGCTGCTTGAGACGTAGCATCAGGATGTAGCTTCCAAGCTCCTGACTGTTGTGTTCCAGGCAGGTCACCCAGCATGTTGCACAGGACTGCTGGTGAGTATGGTACCCAAGAGGTTTGGGTGTACTTGGATCCAATGTGGTCAGTGTAGATGCATTTAAACAGGAAACACCTTTGTTTGTTTGTTTGTTTTGTTTTTTGGGGTTTTTTTGTTTGTTTGTTTGTTTTTCTGGGGAAGGGGAAACTTCATGTTCTCCACTTGTACAGAAATGCCTGGGCTGACATCTGAGCCCAGAGCCAGGCTGAAGGCTACACTGGCTCAGTTTTCTTCCTACAGGCGGGCACAGTGGCTGAGACAGCTCTCGTCTCCTGGAAATGCTTGTGTTGTCTTTACAGGGTGACTGTGCAGTGTGAGGCCTGGGCTTATTTCCTATGGCTTCCTCCAGTGTCTGCAAGAATGGGCTGAGTGCAGGCACTACACCGATAGCTAACATTGCTCTGCGATGTGTGCAAGTGCAGTGTTGGGGCCTCTCAGGGATTTATTACCTGAGAGGCAGTTCTACCTTCCAGTTTCCAGTGGAGCATAAGGTGACAGGACTTTTGTCATTCAGCCATTTGTAATCCGTTTAAAAGTACCATCAGACTTTGCTACCAGATGATTGCCTTCTACAACTCTCCTGCCTTATAAGGAGTAGAAGTCAAGACAATTTTGGCACTGCTTTTATTGCTTCCCTCCTCTGAGCTTCTCTCAATCCTCATCATCCCTTCAACATCAGATGAAGAGTGCAGTTCCCTTCAGAGTTCCTTCCTCTTCTAAGAGCACAGTTGCTAAATGAGGTGAAGCCTTGCTTTGGGGACAAAGGGGGTGCAGACCTGCACA
>VWYH01004165.1:123371-137474 GCA_013399365.1 Pampusana beccarii | reverse complement strand
GGAAGATACAAAGGTTGGAAACCCCAAATTTGGAAGAATACCCTGGGGATGACAATGTCAATGCTTTTTAGGGCCTTTCTTTCCAAATGTGGTGATCATGGTGGAGCAGTGGCTCAGCAATGATTCAGAAGGAACACTGCCATCTAGTGCACTTCCAACAGAGCATTTTCATACTACTTGGAAAACAATGTGATTTGGGTCTATGTGTGCAAAGCCACTGCCAGGTAGGAGAAGGCATTGTATTTTTATGTTGCGTTAAGAAACAGTGTTTTAACTTGCAGGTGATGTCTAAGTACGAAGAGGAGGGGGAATGAACGACCTCCTTCTAACGCTCCCATTTTGCTTAAGTAATCCTTTTAGCTGCAATCTGTGTTTGATCTACAAAATGGGTTTCCACAAGCTCTCTAGATGCATGCTTGTCCTACTCATTGCCTGAGCAATGTCCAGTTCCTCACTGGCAGAGGATAGCCTGTCAGGACGGGGGTACACTTGCCTATCCTGTGTGACCACTCACACCCTGGCTGTTCCATGCCTGCAGACTCTCTCTGTGTGTGCCAGCAAGACTGGTGGTTGTAAGAATAACTCTTCTCTATGAAACTGGGACAAATGGACAAATCACACGCTTCTTTTTCTTTTCTTTTCTTTTTTCCTCCAGAGAGGTGGCCTTACGGGCTTTACTCAAGCCCATAGCAGAGCAGAAAGTGTCTGCAGCCCTCTCCCTATTCAGGATAACTTTTTTTGTCTTAAAACACGAGCTGCCCACATGCTGAAGCATGGGGTGGGAAATGCCTGCATGTGGCACCATAGACCTGCTGTCTGCCTGGTGGCAGTGGGCAGAGCTCTGCACTGCGTAGCAGTGGGGAATGAGGCTTAGGGCTGGCAGAATAAACTGTTCTCAAGAAGGAGTCACTCAAGTTCATTTTCAGACCTATTAGAAATCCCCTCCATTTTTCTCAGTGCAAGTCAAAATTATCTGTGTAGATTCAAAGACGGTTAATTCTACTGGTGCTAGGGTTTTCTGTGATGTGGTCTGCTTATCTGACCTGTTAGTGAACAGTTCCTTCTTTCAGGGAAAGACAACCTAACAGTTTTTGGCTCTGCAGCCTCTTCCATGTAGGAACAAGGGATATCTCCCTCTCCATCCTGTCTCTGAAGTAGATGAAAGTTCTTCAAAGGTGAATAATGACCCTTCTGGGGTTGTAGGAGGATTCAGAGGGAATTGCAAAGTGTTTGCTGGCCTTGAAATGACTGATTAGCTTTAACCATTGGTAGCAACTCAGAAGTTACAGCTGTTTTTCACGTTCATGCCCTGGAGCAGCAGAGCAGTTGCCTGCAGTTAAAGGTAGCCAGTTGTTCCTTCCCAGTGCAAATACCTTCAGCCGCCACAGCTGAAGGGTGGGTGGCCAGTTTGGTGGGCTGACAGTAAGACCAAGGTCAAAACACCTGCACTGCGTGGGGTGGTGGTGCGAAGTGGGGACCTAAAAAGTTCTAAATCAAACAGTAGACTGTTCACTTCCTTGCTACTCTCAGTGAAACATTGCTGCAAAGCTGGTTTTCTTCCTTGGTGAGCTCTCCCAAACTGGCCATTAGATCATCTTTCTGACTTGGGCTTCTGATACAACTACTGCTGTCTGGCATCAGGGTAAACTTTAAGACTTTTTTTTTTTTAAATGTCAAGAAATGTACCCAGTTTGTTCTGCACCGGGCAAATCAACAATGTAGTGAGCAGGTTGTGTAAACTGCATTCTGATGAGGCTGATAGCTCTGCTCCTACAGTCACAGCAGAAGTATGTGCTGACTTAGCAACAAGCAGCTGATGAATTAATCTGATCCCTCCACTAGATGGGATGGCAGCACCATAATTTCTAAGCACTTACGGTTAAATGTGAAGTTTTGTCACAGTCTGCTCGATATAGCTGGGTCCCATGCCAGATTTGACTAGCCAGGGGCTATGAAAGGCAAAAGTGCTTAGTTCCAGTTCCTCTTCATCAGAAAGGGCACAAAAAAGGAAACGATTCAGTGCCCCAGAGACATGATACATAGCTGATTGGGGCTGACATCATCCAGCAATCAGCCAACATGGTGCCCCACAACCCTCTAGGTCATATCCTAATGTGAACACAAACAAGGGAGCAAGCAGAGGCTGAGAGCTGTCACTTCAGCATTGTCACTAGATGCAGCAAATGCTGTTAGTTGTCCAGAGAAAGGAGAGAGAAGCTTATATTTGGAAGCAGTAAGAAAGTTAACATTTTTATAGATCTGTAACCTTAATACTAAGTAAAATCTTACTCCATTATTGCTAGTACAGTAATGTTGTATGGCCCTAATTGCCCATCTCATTCATTATCCCAGAGTAATGATAGCAGATAGTATATGAGTAATAACTCCACTCCTCTTGCTTTATGCTTTTAATTTTGTGTGTAGAAGTTAGGAGTGTTGTTATTACCACTTTCTCTCTGAGGAAAAAGAGACACAAAGAGAATAAATATGTTGCCCAAGCACTCTCAGCAAGTATGTAGTGCAAACAAAGCAGTACCTGCATGTCCTGATTCCCAGACTCTTGAACAATATTCTACATTATCAGGGCCCTTCATCACCATGAACTTCACAGGAACCTGGACACAGTCCCTTTAGAAAACCTGTTGGATTTTTATCTTGACAGTGCAGCAGACTAGACATTGTGTTGACTCTAATCTTAAAGGTACATTTTTACTGAAATTAAATGTGAAAATAAATACAACCTTGAGTACATTAGATCTTGTGTTATATTTTTATGTTCTTTTTATGTTTATTGAATCTTTTTGTTTTCAGAATGCCAAACATTTTTGTCCTGACACCACCACTCAGAGAGGGTTCATTTCTGTCAATCCAAACCAGACAGTTGAGTAGAAGGCAACAGGAGCTTATGGGGTCTGGGAAGGTGTGATGAATAAGCAAGGATTCTAGTATGAGCATGAGTTGATTAGCAGTGAAATTACTATATGCTTTGTCATTTAATGCCTAGCATTATGTTCCAGAGGTAGTGTCCCTTGGAGAGGAACTGAACACTTGTAATTCCCCCCAAGCCAGAACCTCAGAGGCCACAGAAGCAGTCAGGCAATACTGCATCAGGTATGTTCAGCTAATATGTTCAGTGCTTCCTTAGTAACCCAAAGGACTTGCATTCTGAAGAAGTTTCATGGTAAAAGATGAATAGCATTCCCAGGAAATCAGGGCTTACCCTGGCCCCTTAATGTCATATTTACTTTGAGCTAAGGACCTCTCAATTTCATTGTGGTACAGCTTTATTTTTCATCATTTGTCCTCAATGGTGCATGCTGCAACAGCACTAACTGTTGTTCCTTCGAACAACAGTAGTACCTGAGTATAAATATCCTGAGAGCACTGTCACATATCAGATACTGTGGGCAAGACAAAATCTCTGTTGTTCTGTAGTTACTTTTTGCCCTGTGGTGTAAATTCTACTGAAAAACACTGAGTTTCCTCAGCATGTAAAAAAAGATGTTCCTATTCCTTCATGATAAAGCATATTAGAGGGTCAGAAACGCAGGTACAACTCTCCTGGACATCCCCTTGATGTGCTGGCATTGCTCAGTTCTCAGCAACAAACACAACTGAAAGGGCAGTTCCAGTGACTAGTATGTGCCTCTGCTATGCCTTGAAGAATTTTCTCACATTACTACTTTAGACTAAACTTGCTGTTGTTTTCCCACTGTCTCTCTCAGCAGGTTCACAAGTCACCTTTGTGTGTTGCTGTCCTACTTACTGCTTCTTGTGATGTGTGTGCATTATTCCTGCTTTTAGCAATTGTGGCTTTCATGTTTTGCTGGCGCTGGCACACTTCTAAGGGAACAGCTTTTTACTCCCATTGCAGGCTTCCCCGGGATTAGTGAACATCCACCCTGCCTGTGGTGGTGGACCAGTTAAGACAGATGTTGGCCACCTTGCTTGTTGGTATTATTTGTCTAGTAGTGAAGTTCAGAAGCTGTATCCCATAATGAGGTCCTCGTTTAACAGACAATAACACACAGACGGTTCCCACCCACAGAGAGCTCACTGCCTAGGGTTATGGAAAAATATATCAAGCAGAGGTCAAAGAATAGTAAAGGGCAATAATGCAACACCAGCCTCCGTGCTTTCCATGGGCCTCTTGCCTCAGGGGTAACAGTCAACCTCGTCTGCATAGGACCAGCTGTGTCTTAATACATACATACACTCACACACATACACGCAAGCTGTGTGTAAATTAAACAGTCTTTAGAGTGCTAACAAACAGCAAATGCTAAATTCAAGCCAGATGTGACCCACTCCCTAGACACCAGCAAGTGGCTTCAGGCTGGAGTTCCATGCTGTTGGAGGTGACTTGGAAAGCTGGCCTGACGGGAAGGCTCCAGCACTTAAAATCCAGTGGGTCTCTTTAAGTTCTCACCTTTCCTCCAGTTTAGCAGAACTCCTGGACCCGGGCTATCATCCAACAGGGAGAGTGGTTGTTCTGATGTCCTTGCACTTTGCTTAAACACTGTACTTCTTGGAAGAAAGCAGGTGAGAGGCAGTTTAAGTCCATTATGTGAGTTAGGATATGTTCTCCTTGGATGTTTGCAAAACAAAAGTATGTAAACCTTCAGAGTCTGACAATCTAGAGGATCCCATTCCCATGCATTCTGTTCTGCATAGGCATCTTCTGGGGCTTTTGCAGATCCCAATTTTCCTGCTAATGTTTGAACAGAGACTCGTATCCAGTGTAGCCGACAACTGAGATAATGCAGGGCTGAGCAGCTGGAACTCCTTGCAAGGCAGAGCAGAAAGCCTGCTGCAATGTATCCTGCTCCACAGCTTCAAAATGAATAGTGAACATGGAGAAAACATGAGTGGCCTTGGTGCTCAGAGTGAATGCCTGTGGGGAAAGAGCCATCAGAATGGATTTGTGGATTAGGAAATCTTCTGTGAACATATTCAAAGTTGCCCTTGAAATGATATTTCTTGAATTTCAAAAGACTGCTGTTTCTGAATTTTTTCCCTTTTGATTAACTAGGAATTGCATCAGCATCCCTATTATTATTACTAAATAAAACTCTGTTTGAGTTTCAGTCCATAAAGTTTGATCAAATGTATTTTACTGTTGCTGTCTAAACATTTCATCTGGTTAATGTCTAACTTCAAGTATTTTTAATATTTGTACTTACTAAATTATTCGGAGAGAAGCTACTGATCGTAGGCCAAATGCTGATGTCATTTACACCAACAATTAGCCCAACATTGCTCAACTCTTGTCAGGTGCTGCCAGGGTTTAACGTTCTGGTGTCCTCCCTAGTTTCTCCCAACAGATGGCAGCCTCTTGACTTCTCTTTTTCCCTCTCAGATTTTAGGTAAAAAGCAGCAGGGAAAACACCCTTATTGTATTTTTGCCTTGAACAAGAAAGATTTTTGTCCTTCTTGATTCCGCCTTTGCCTGTCAGACTAATGGGGGGGAGAAGCCAATTCCTGAAGCCCAGAGGAATAGAGGAGTGGATTTCACATTAATACATGAAATAACATGGATGACTTCACAGTCAATATGTCATGAAATAGCTGTCAGAGAAGTCTGAGTCAAATGTAATGTGAAATTTTCACAGAAAAAGGAAGCAAGCCCAGTCAGACTCCTCCGCTATGGCATGTTTTGGGGCACAGCTGCCTCTTGCAAACAGTCTTTAGAAACTCAAAAAAGCTCTGTGACTGGCTAAAAATAAGCCTTGGCACCTTTCATGCAGGCTTTGCAAAGCCCTGTTACAGACAAGAATTCATGCTCAACAGCCCCGCAAGGTAAGAACTAAAAGGCTTTTATAGATGGGGGAAAGTGGCACACCAGAGGTGGTCTACATGCAATTTTACTACTAGGTGTAAGTACTTTGAGGACTAAGATCTTTTTATCTCTTTGTTATAACAGTGCACTCCCCACTGTGCCAGCAGTTATAATGGTACAAAGGTACGTTATAGTTGTAAGATTATTCCCTTTGCTCAACATGAACATATTATTCTGATAAAAGTACTTGAATACCAATATAGTTGTGTTAATACTAGAGAGTTTGTATAGCTTTACTGAACTGGTACAGCTGAAACAGTACAACCTTGGCATATAGATAAGGACTAAATATCTTATCCAAATATATGAAGCAAGTAAATGACTGATCTGGGAACACTACACAGCAGTCTTCCTTCCCAAACTGCTTTTCAGATTTCCCAAAACTATTCTGTTCATGTTTCTTCTCACTAAAGTGTGACAGAAAGCATCATTGTTTGTCAAAATGTCATGGTTTAAAAAGAGATGCCACCCTTCTTATTTATAAAATCAAGTGAAACAGAACATTCAAAAATATTTGTCTTCTCTGAATCTTCCTTCCAGTGATATTTGGCATTTCTGTGTGTGCTTCCAAGAAGAGAGTTCTAGTAGTGGTTTAGTTGGTCCTAACCGAATTCCTTGTGATAGGTTTTGTGGTTTCATTTGTGTTTTGTTGTTGTTGTTGTTGGATTTTTTTTTAACATATATTTCCCAATGTTCATCCCAAATGGATGGTTAAAAACAAACTTTACACAAAGACCAGCATATCCAGCTGTCAGGTGGAAGCATGACAGAGGCTTAACAGTGTACATTTAACTACTTGTAATACGTAAATTATTAGAAATGGCCCTGTCCCTGAGGGATTTCATGAAGCCTTGGATCTCAGGTTTCCCCTCCATGTAGGTGTGGGACTCAGCTTGCTGAGCCCTGCAATGGGGACGGCCACAATACAAGGCCAATGAGGAGTGATGTGGTCCCCCAAGGGTCTAACACAGGAGGTGAGGTGCAGGGGAAGAGAGACTCGGTAGAGCTGTGCTTGCAACATTGTCCAACAGTGTAATGGATGTGCAGCAGTAGCAAATGAAAAGGCAATGGGCCCTTATGGGGGAAGTAATAGAGCATGCCCACAGCTGCGCCTCTTGTGAAGATTGTTTTCTTCACATTGTTCTCCATTCAAATTATTTCTATGGCTCTGCATCCCTGTCGGAGCCACCACGTCTCACTGCTGTAGCAGTCCACATAATGCACGTTTCTCCTGTCCTCTACCAATCAGCCTTTGTGAGTTGACTTCCTCGCACATTACACCAGAATTTGTCTTGCTTGCTCACCATGGAAGAGCTTCATGGGCAATGTGGTCTGGCCATGGACTTGGTTTCTCCAAGGAGAATAATGGAGCAAGCCTGCCCAGCACTGGCGATCTAAGGGTTGCTAGAGGCATCTAGGGCAGGCACAGACTGATCTTCAGCTGAGCCAGACTGAAAAATTTCAAGACAATCAAGCCCAGATTAAATATTTCCAAAGTTCAAAGTATTTTTTTTTCTTTTAAAACTTCCCTTTCTGTGAAAAACTCTGCTAATTCAGTATTTCAAGACAAAAAATTAATTTTGAATTATCTGGATATCCCTTGGGAGGGAAATTCTGCTTTTCAGTGAGCTGGAAGTGATGTATCTTAAAATTCCCAGGCAACAATCTTATATTGGTATTTTTAATTCTGAGGACCATTCCCATGAGTTTCTAGTATTTTTAAAGTAGGTCAAATTTTGAACACAAAAAAACCTTAAGAGTTATGCCCTTTTCATCTTTTCTTAGGAGCAATAAGCCTTTTTGGTATTATTGCCGGCTTAAATATTAAACAGGAAGCAAATTACATTTCCAGTCATTGAAGTACAATAGAACAGCTCTATTGTCTGAATCAGTGCAATATTAGGTCAGATTGTCACAAAATGCTCAAAAATGAAGTCATATTGAAAGAATGCAATAAATTAGACTTTTTATGCTTTGCTCTGCCTGATGAGGAATTACTTCTCCATTCCTGCCAATTAAGGTAGGAAATTCAGTCCCCAAAACTTGAATTCAATAAGCAACTATATGGGATTTGATATTCACATGCATGAAGTTACTACAAAAATGTAATGCATTTCAATGTTGCTGTTTACAAGATTCCAGCTTACCAATCCTACTGTTGTGACCAGGTACTTTATTTTTAAGATCTGTTTTAAATGACTCCACACATAGAGATGTTTGCTTGCAACCCTATTGGCTTGAAAGGAATTGTACTCCATAGGGTTTTAGCTCAAGCAGCACAGAGGTGCAGAGCTACAAAGTGGCCTTTTGTCATAGTACTCCTCTAGTCAAACCACTGCTCATAAAAATGTAATGCTAGGACAGATCTGAAAGGTCTTGGAGGGACAAGCATAGAAAACACTTGACAGCATCTGACACCCCATGCCCGGTAGCCTTCTAGCAGTGGTGTCCTGACTATATTTGCTATCCCTAACTTGACATTAAGCCTGACATCAAAACTAAGCAGAAGCTGGCAATTGCTGCTGCTTAAGGAGGCAATATGCTACCATTGAGCTGACCAGTGATATCACATCTCCAGGAAAAGCTGGAGCTTCTGGCTGTTGCTGAAAGACATGGGGAGTTTTTGGTTGTTTCTCACGGGCCCTGTGCTCCCAGTGTTGCAGTTCCCAGCCTGTCCCAGTAAGGCACTGCATCACTCAAGATCTTCCTGCTTTGCTGCCTTGGGCAACTGTCCAGAGAGTGGTTGGCCCCAATCTCTTGTAATTTTAAAAGCATTCATTATCAGGGATCCTATGGTCTCCAAGGGCTCTCTCACTGTGCCGAATACACAAAAGGTTTTCCCAATGTCTAAACCAAAACACTGCTGCAAGTGAAAGCTGTAACTTTTTGTCTTGATCCAGTGGATTTAGAGAACAATTTATTTATCTTCCTCCACAGTAATTTTACTTAATGCAAGAACTTTGTACTGTTTCCCTCTTTCTTCCCTTTTGTTAGGAAATACCCTGTTTCACCCAAAATAACACAGGGTCTTATATTAATTTTTGCTCCAAAACTTATTACTTTTTTACATGGACACTATTTAAATTTACTTTTTTAATGAACTGTAATTAGGGCTTATTTTTGGAGTAGGGCTTATACTTTGAGCATCCTGAAAAATCATGCTAGGGCTTATTTTCAGGGTAGGTCTTATTTTCAGGGAAACAGGGTATAGACTGTCTTAGCCTATGTTCAGGACTTAGCTTATTGAAATATCTGGTATACGGCTTCGTATAGAACTTGCTTAGAAACTGTTTATATAGAGCTTACTTAGCATAAGTAACTAAATTTGCTGTAAGCCTTAGGTCGCAAGCTGTGAACTTTTGAACTTTCTGCCTAGTTAAGCAAAGAAGGCCCCAGAGTCAGTTCAAGCCAGAAGGGAGATTGGATCATCAGCAGAAGCTGCATCCCCAGAGATAAGTAAAGGAGTAAGCAAGTAAAAGTAAATAGCACATCTAGAGAAGACAAGAAACAGCAGAATGTGAGGACTACTTACTACTACTGAAGAAATTGTTAATTGCTGTGACTAGGTGGTTTCATGACAAAGCTCATGGAGGAGCAGAGGAGGTAGCTAACCAAGTATGAAAAGGATGGACAACACCATGTGTTTATATTGCCACAAAAACCATCACCAGTAGCTGCCCGACCTGCCAAAAGTTCTCAAATCCCAAACCAAACTCAGAGTTAGGATGATGATTGTGGGCCTACTTTACTTTCCAGCAACTGCAAATAGATTATGCAGATATGCCAGCTACCAACAGATACAAACATTTTTTTTTTTAGATATCAGGGTGGATAAAATCCTTCCCAACAAAAAAAGCAGATACAGGAAGAGTAATAAAAACCTTACTGCAAGACATACCCACCAAGTGTTTCAAGCAGCAAAAGTAGTATTGTTTTGAAGTGCTTACCCAAGCATGGAAAGATTCCTCCTGAGTTAACTTCAGCTTGTAGAGGAGAGCTTTCCTTTCTTTAATGCTCTCATTATGGTTTGATAACTCTTCCAGTTACTCTACTGCCAGATCAGAACGGTCCATGGGAGGGTCATCAGCCATGGCCAGGGTGTAGGAGAAGGTTCTCTCCAGGCACAGGGGGTCCCTGCTGCCTGGCCACCAAACTGCTAGCATATCCTTGCTGGCATCTTGCTGCAGGACATCGTGCTCCTCACCTGACAAAAACTGAGGGATCCAATGAAGAATGGGGAGACTGCAGACCCTAGTTTTACAACTGGCCCAAGTTGGCGTATGAGGGGTAGGAAACACAGACCGTAAGAGCATAATTGCCAAGAGATTTCTTTGTTTGGGGTTTGTCTCCAGAGGCACCCAGCTTGAGGTGCTCTCTACTGCTGTACTTTACAAATAAATTACACAAGAGGAACTTCTGGAATTCATGCCTGAGGCCTTGCTTTGGGCAATCTAGGGAGAAGAAACTTCCTTAACACCTTTCTAGACTAAACCAACATAGTTCCTTTGCCCTATTTTGTAGGCCATGTTTTCTAAGACTCTTACCATTGCTGCTTCAAAACTTTCAGTCTCTGATCTTTTTAATGCCTTCTAAATGCAGTCTCCAAACCCAAACACATTCCAGCTGAGGCCTCCTTAGAACTGGGCATAGACAAGCTATTTCTTCTTGGGCTTATTTTAAGTATGACTCTCATGTGTGTACATGCTAGAATGTTTGTATACCCTAAAATTTGTGCTTTTTGTGTTTAATTCGTCATCTAGCCTCACCTCTTGGATCTTCTTCTGTGGGCTTTCTGTCTCTTTAGTTATTCCTCTTTCAGGAGGAAATTCCTCAACTATTTCTACAGTTGATTTCTATTTCTATACCATGCTTAGCAATTCTATTAAATACAAAGCTGTTGGTTGGATGACTTCCTCAAGTTAACACAACATTCTCATCACATCCTCTGAGAGGTTTGTAATGTTTTTGAACATGATTTCTAACCATGAATTTTAAAAGCATGCTCTCTATCCCACAATTATTAATTACAACATTAAATAGAAGTGGACCCACATCATCACTGGAAATACTTTGTTGTGTCAGTAAATTGCCAGTAAGTTTCTGGGCATCTCTGACACAGCTGCAGTTCCCACTAGAAATGAAGCCTCATGATCTGTGGCGGACAACAAATGCTGTTCAAGGAGAGGAATCTGCAACTCTTCAAAATCTTCTGTCCTTCTGCAGTATGCTTTTTAATGACTCGTTGTCATATATTCATTGCCACCTCTGCCCGTTGTTACCTAGAGTTAGTAGCTAGGAATTATCTCCTCTCTAAGGGTCACACAATTTCTCATTCAGTAAAATAACTCAGCTAGAGGAGTCTTCAGCTCATTCTGATACTTAGTTACAGACTGTGAAAGATTTATGTATATGAAGTGTGCTCAGTTTTACTGTCATGCGCTATTGTTTTGACAGCCCAGATGAAGTTCCAGGTATGACATTATCAAACAGAATATGCCCCAGAGAAATTATTTTTCTGAGTGTTTTACTTCACACTCTGTCTCAGCTTAAAAATGCAGAACAGGCCACAAGGAAATGAAAAGAAAATTAAAGCTTTGATTCAGCAAAGAGCCTCAGCATATACTTGCATTTAAGCAGCTATGCAGTCAGATTATGCCAATGCTTAAAATCCAGGTGCTTCACTACAATACTGAGCTGAGTCTGATGGGGGGTCCTTACCTTTTCTTTATTACCAGTTGTATTTTGCTTATTATTATATTAGGAAAAAAAATAATTAAAAATAAAAAGGCTACATAAGACATTCTAATTGTGGTAATAGAGGTGCAGTGGGGTAACCCATGTGATTGGAATACAAATATAAAGGTAATTCTTTCTTGAGGGAAGATACTAAGGTGGATAGGGGGAAGAGACATGTCCTTGCTTATTATACATCAGTTCTGAAATCAAATTGCTAAGGGAGTGACAAGTGCTCTAAGTCCCCTGGGACAGATGAGAGGAAAGAAGCTGGGTGCTCTCCTAGTAAGGATCTGCTACAAACCACAACTCAGGAGACAGAGGAGCCTTCCGCGAGCAGCTAGCAGAATTACCCAAGCTGATGGCAATAGGAGCGTTGTTCAGGAAGGACCCCAGCTAGGGGCATTTCCTGGAAAATACTAGTGACAAACTTTGACATGAAAGATGGAGAAACCAACTGGAGTGGGAGCTCTTCCCCACGTGGCTTCAATAGACAGATATAAACTATTTGTGATATGAATGTGGGAGGCAACTCGGGTTAGGGTAATAACTTCAGGTTGGGCGATCCATGCAAAGGGAAGGATAGAGAATAGCAAATGTAACATACTGCTAGGATGAGGAAATTGGAGAATAGTTATGGTGGATCACATAGGAGTAATCTGTTGAAGGAGGTAGGAAGCTCAGGGTTCTTCAGGGGAATGATAACCAGCAAATCTAAACTAACCTAGTGTTCAGCAAGGAAAATGGAGTATAGTAAGAGACAAATTTGGACAAAGTACGAGTTTTATTTGACCTGAAACAAAAATGAAGTAGACAAAAGATGGAGATAGGTCAAATGAACAGAGTCCTGAAAGAACAGTGCAAGCATGCGGGATTACAATTAGAAACACTAATAAAAGGAAAAAAGCAGAACAGGTCTTACGGACAATAAAAGCTTTATAAATATATTTGTGGTAAGAAAACTAAGGAAGGTCTTGGCCTTCTCTTTGATGGGAGGGGATGGAGACTGATACAGCCAACTGCCCTCAGGTCCCTTCTGGAAGAACCAGTGACACAGCTGATCTTGGGACCCACAGTGCCTGCGGCAGCGATGCTTATTGTCAGCTCGCTTTGGACCCAGGTGCAAAAACAACAGGTACAAACGATTCGTTCACTGTAAAAACAACCCTCGCTTCTGTCTGAGGGGCGTCTGTGCCCCAGGTCCTAAAGACAGCTGTCCCTAGAGCCCGGTGCCGAGGTGAGGAGTCCCTGGTGCAGGGCAGAGACTAGAGCGCCCTTGGGAAAACGACTTCACCCCGCTTCCCGGGCTGAAAAGCCGAGAGCCGCCTCAGGAAGAAGGCGCACCGGGCGCTGCCGGTGTTACGAAGCCCGGGCAAGCCGCGAAAACCCGCCGCGGCGGGGGGAAGCCTCCTTCGGGCGCGCCAGGCTGAGGAAACCACACCGAAAACGCGGTCCGAGGAGGGGGGAGTGTGAGCTCCCGCCTCCCGCCCCCCCCCCCCTGCCCGGGCCCTGCGTGCCGCTCGCTCCGTCGTGAGGAAGGAAACAATTAAGCGTCCCTTCCTCCCACACCCGGGCCGGGGCGGCCGGCGCCGCTGCCGTGAGGACAACGAGCAGCGCCCCTTGTCCGCCCTCCTTGCCCCCGGCTGGCCCGGCGCCCGCTAGCGGCCACCCTGCGGGAGCGGCCCCACCCCGCCCGCCGGGGCACCACCACCTCCCGCCGCCCCTCGGCCCGGGATCCACCGCCGGCACCGGGTACGACAGGGGGGAAGCGGGTACCGCTCGATTGGCGGGCGGCGAGCCAAGGGCGGCCTGTCTGCTGGGCTCCCATTGGCCCAAGCACCCGGTAGCCCCGCCCCGCTCCTTCTCCCCCGTTGGCCGCCTTGGCCCGCTGGGCCCCGCCTTGCCCCCGCCTCTCCGGGGTCATTTAAGTTTATGGGGAAAATAAATAAATAAAGCGGGAAATAGAAATGCGTAGAAGACGGGGGGAGGGGGGAGGAGGGAGCGCAGCCTAACATGCTGTTTGGGGGCGGAGGCGCTCGCGGCGACCAATCGATGCCCAGCTGCTGGAGAAAGTGATTCCTCTTTAGAACCAGTCAGAGATCTAGACTGCCGAAGGCGGCTACGATCGTTCTAAACGCCAGCCAATGAGAGGCGCCATCCGTTTGATCAACACTTGCGCTTTCCAATAGGAGGGGCGCGTAGCGGGCCAGGGCGTGCGGCTTCACCTATAGAAAATTAGCAGTGAGTCGCGAGGAGTGGGGCGGGCCCAGGCAGTGGTGGGGGGCGAGGCTCATTTTGGGAGTGGCGGGGCTGTGAGCCAATGGGAGCAAGCCGGTGGGGCGGGGGGGCCGGGGGCCAATGAGGGGGCCGGCGAGGCGGCGGCGGCTGCCTGTGAAAGTGTCGAGCTGCTTCGCGAAGGGAAGGGAGAAGATGATAGAGGTACTGCGTTTCCGGGGTCAGCGGGGGGTTAGGGGCGGGGCCTCCGGTGGGGACCGCCTACCAGGGGGTGGGCCAGCCGGTCCGCACCGTGA
>VWYH01004165.1:0-123287 GCA_013399365.1 Pampusana beccarii | reverse complement strand
CCCCGGGGGGGCGCGGGGCCGGGGCGCGGCGCGCAGCGCGCAGCGGTTTGCCCGGCGCGCGGGTAGGCGCGCGCGCCAGCCGTTGGGTCCCAACCGCCGTTCTGAGGCGCTGGGCGCGCGCCGGGGATCCTGCCGCGTCCCGCTCCTCAGGCGTCCCGCCGGGGCCGGGCGGAGCGGGGAGGGAGAGCCCCATACCCGCCGCCTCCCCCGTCATGTCCCGCGGCTTCGCGGAGCTTCATCCCGTCCCAACAAAGTTTGCAAGTCGGCGGGGCCAACCCCGCAGCTCCCTTGAGGGTGCGTGCGGCCGGAGGGAGAGTTGGCACAGACACATCCCCCGCTCCTCCCTCCCCCGCCCCCCCGCGGAAGGGCCGCTGGCCGGGCCGCTGGGAAAAGTTGCCAGCGCCCTTTTGGGAGCGGCGCGACGGCAAAGCGAGGGCCGAGTCCGCCGGGACGGGTGGCAGCTCGGCGGAAGCCCCCGGGAGGGAGACGGTGGATGGTGGGGGGTGCGCAAGGTGCCCGGCGTGGCAGCGGCCGTGCCGGGTGAGGGGCGGGGGAGAGCCGGGTTTGAGAGGAGTTGATAGCCCTCCGACAGCGATGAGCTCAGCTGCTCTTTTATGCCGTCCCTTCGGGCTCGCGGAGAAAATTCGCACGTTGATCCTCGCTGAGGCTGGCAGCGCGTTTCTACCTGAGCGAGCCATCGGGATAGTTTATATCGCGGGTCCAACAGTGGCTTTAAAAGCAATCAGTGTGTAGTCCTTCCAGT
This sequence comes from Pampusana beccarii, assembly GCA_013399365.1. Classification (NCBI taxonomy): domain Eukaryota; kingdom Metazoa; phylum Chordata; class Aves; order Columbiformes; family Columbidae; genus Pampusana; species Pampusana beccarii. The sequence continues at coordinate 122,524 of VWYH01004165.1, read as the reverse complement.
GCCAGACGTCTGTTCATGCCAAGATGGCAGGGTCTCGTACCCAGGTTCCCTTAGCTCTTTCAATAGGGAGTGTTCTCATAGTTATTTATCAGAGTACAGAGGTAAAACGAATTTGCCAGTCGCTGCAGCGAGAGAACTAGAAAACAAACTGCCTTACTGTCAGTCATGTTATCCAGCCTGTGCTTCCTTTGGTAGCCGAATAAGTCTCTATTTTTCAGGTTTAATGCCCTCTTGTCAGTCTTGTAGTCCTCTCTGCTGAACTGCAAGTGAAAAATTGTAATAAAGCAAGGCTTACAGTCTAGTAAAATGAACAAATATTGCACAAAGCCTGAACCTAGGTTCTCAGATCGAAGTAATTACTTAGGAGGAAAAAGTATCTCTATAAAGACTGTGATTATTTACATCTGTGTAAGAGTCCTGAAATCTGAACACCTTCTTGGGTGTTCCTGAATGCCTGGCATGTACTGTCATACAGAAATGATGTCTTTGAAATTATGGGGCTAATGTTGTAGAAATGCAGTATCATTTAGCATCTGTGAATCTTAGGGTGCTTTGCAAGAAAGAGTAACTCAAGACAAAAATAAATCTGTGGCATAAAAGTAATGTCATCCTTCTCTTACACAAAAAAAACCCTCAGAGGCAGAAGCTCTTTTAGCAGATAGGCTGTCAGATGCTACGAATACACAATATTAGAGCTGATTAGGAGGATTCTTCCCACCCCAGTGGAAAATGTGGTATTTGTGAAGTTGCAGTTTTCTGCAGGAAAGTTCCGGTTTTACTGGAAAAAAAAGTTAGATTTTTCTAACCAGAAAGTTAAATTGATGGTTCATGGCTACCTGCCTTGAAGACTTCTGTCAGTTCCATTTTCTGCTTACAGGGAGAAAGCACGCTTAACATCATCTTCTCCTGAGAGACCTCCACCTTTTTTTTTTTCCCTTTATTTTCCTCCTTTTAGATGAATTACTTGGAATTTTTATTCCGCAAAAGATGTGAAAGCTTTACTTATCCTGAAACACAACTGAACATTTTTTCATAGGATGAAAATTCCAATATTTGGCCAGCCTGAATCAAAACTTCTGGAAACTTGAGACCAGATATTTGGCTTGTCCAAACTGGCTAGTTCCATTGTGTTTAGTCCACAGAGGATTTGGCCCTAGTTAATTAATGGTTCACCCGAGGTCATGCAGTGAGTTGATTTTTAAAGCTGAGGACTGAATCCAGAGCTGTTATTATTCAATCCTGTCATATATCTTGACGTTTACTGCACAACACTGTATTTTTCTTAGACAAGCTGGATTAATAAGAGCCAGAATCCATGAGACTCTGATTGCAACTTTTCTTAAAAACCATATTCTGAAAAATATATTCAATTGTGAACTTACTAGAAAAGAGAGTAAATATGTTGTAATTAGTGCATAGATGACACTGACTACCGAGGGAGAGAGAGGCCTGAAAAACTGCTTTTGTTATTTAAACCTTTCTTTCAAAGCACAAAAGCATTTGATTGGCACTTCACTGATTTAATAGTCCATTTGTAATGCAGGAAGAACATTACAGAAGATTTTAGCATTATTTTAAATCTCATCATTTAATCTGTAGGTGTTTTTAAAAATCCTCATTTCTAGCAGAATAAAACTTTCTGATAGCATGTAGAACCTGTGACTAGTCAGTTAAAGATATGGATGCCTTGTGTCTTCCATAATGAAATGATTTATAAGTCTTAAAACGTAGCTTGTTTGTTGTATTAACACACACGTACACGCACAAAAAAAACCCCTTCTGGCCAAGGATTTGGTGGTTGCTGTTACTGTGTTGTAATGTTAGGAATGGAATCCTAAACCCCTGCTTTAAAATCAGGATCGCTAGCATTCAAGCTAAAGAGGAGGGAGCAGTTCAGATCCCGTGCGGCGGCAGTGCCAGATGGACAAGATACCAGCTAGCTCATTCACTAGTCTGAATTTACCGAGGTTGTCTTTCACCTGTACTTGCATAAAGATGCTTTGTGAAGGTTGAAATTTTTTTCTGAGTTTTTTCTGTTTTATACATGGGGAAGACACAAAGGCAAGAAATCCAAACAGACCGGGATGCACACTCTTGTTTGTCCCCCACCCCATCCCTTGCCTCCATGTTTCTGATTTTGATGGGTAAAGAAGATTTTCGTAAAGTTCATGAAGGCTCATCTTTGCTTTCCAAATGTTTGGGGAGTGACCTCATTGCTAAAATATTAAATGCTAGAAAGACCCTGAATTAAGCAGCACTGAAATGACTTCTCAATGTCAAAGAGCAGTCAGTGGCAGAGTCTGAACAGACCTGCTGCCCAGGCCACAGCTGCACCTATTGGCTTCATTGTCCCATCCCTCCTACGCACATGCATGCCTGGCATTGTTTTGGAAATACAGCAGAAACTTGATAATTCAAACATGACTTGGAGAGGCACTTGTGGAATTAATTTATTGAGTACATTAGTGACTAGATATGCAGGCAGATTTTTTTAAAAAATCCTGTGTCATAGTGTATGATTTGTTCCTTTTACCTCAAACAGTGTGGTTTAATTGTCACTACACTAATTGACTCTCCTGGAAAATATTTTGTTTGATGTTTAAAAAGTAAAGTCTTAAAAGATGTCAGGATGGTTCTATCCTTGTTATTTAAATCTGTGACAGGAATTGGGTTTTCAGCTCTTCAATGAGGAGTTATAATTTGGGATTAGAAATTAATCCATAGCACCTATTTTATGGCACAGGATTTATAGCATGCCTCAGAGGTTAAACCATAGCCCTAGTATACTGATGTGTTCTGTAGGCTTATTTGATTTCAGCAGGACTGCCTGCCTAAGACAAATAGGATTTGATCCTTGCTGGGTAACCTTGGTCAAATTCCAGGTGACCCTCAAGACTTACTATTTCCATCTTGGTATTAGAAAATAAATGTGTCCTTTTTGTGTATTTTTCACAGGGCCCCAGTATTGTTCGGTGTAGTTTGTCATGTGAGGCTGTAAATCCCTTCAAGCGAGGTGGGATTTTAGATTTGCAATGTGTTCTCAAATGATCCCATGTGTATCATGAAGGAAAAGGCTGTCCTCCAGCCAAGTATGGACAGAACTTATGAGGCTAGGCTCTTTAAGTTTCCCGAGCGACTGCAGATATTCATGTAGAAGATGCTATGGGGAAAAATAATTATTTTTAATTTGTTCAAAGTACCAAATTCATGTTAAGTAAGCAGAATTCTTCTGTAATTGCATACATAGTACCTCAAGAAATCTCACCAGCAGTTTAAGCTCTCTGAAGAGGCCAGCTATTGCAGAAAGTGTGCACAAATCATTATGGTATTGAAAAACAAAACAAAACCATTGTAGTTTCTCAAACTGGCAGCTTTTAGTAAACTTTGTTTGTTTACCCTTCCATAGTCATGCTGACCCTTGATCTTTGGTACCAGAGCAACACAAACAAAACAAAATTCAGTTCTTTAATTTTCATGAGCATTATACACTGAGATGAATCATTGGGCATTTCTGAAGCAAAATAAAATAGTTGCTATTGACAAGTTTCAACAACCAGAGGTGATTCTGGAAGGTCTGTATTACTTCGTGGCCTGAGGAGGCTGAGCAGAACAAAAAAAGATTTCAGTATGTAGATTATTTTGTGTTTACAGTTATTGGTAGATCTCAGATTCTACTCTGATTTTCCCAGGTATTCCTGAAAGGTGCCCCAAGGAATACCAAAATGCAACACTGTAATCAAATTTCCTGGTAATATCAGGGAAAGTTCTGAGTCCAATTATTTTACTATATATTCAAAGAAATAATTATTCCTTCACCTTTCCTTTTTCTTTTTTTTTTTTTTTCTCCATCAAATATGGGGTCCAACACAGTTATTGCTTCTGGTATTTTCATGAAAGCATACTGAAGACTGAATACTTGTTTACTGGTTTTGGTTCCTGGCTTAAGACTTGGGACTTGTGAAGCTCTCTGCTCTGCCACGAATAGCATATTTGACTTTAGGGAAAATTGCTCAGCTTTTGTTTCCAATCCGTGTAACGGGAATAATACCATGTGCTGTAATCGCTAAGATTTGCAAAGGTATGTAGACAGGGAACTCTGAAGTGCTGCTGTTACATATAATATCTCAAGTAATAATTTCAAATAGTAGGTGCCAATTATTCCATTGGCTATTTCGTTTGACAATAAATGCCAGTGTCAGTAGCTTTATAAACTTTGGTGTAGTTATTCTGGGTTTGCATCAGAAAACAGAATATGGCTTAGACATGAATTTCCTCTTTGAAATAACTGAAGTGACATCAGTGGAATTATACAGGGATGATTTTGGCATGGATACTACTGAAAGACACAGCACTGTGTGAGTGCTTTGGCCTCATACAAAGTGAGCTGTATTAGTAGAACAGGAGTTCAAAGCTTCTTTGGAACTGTAGTATCCTCTTTAGCATTTTAAGTTTTCAAGTACTGCAACTGGCAAGTAGTGTTTCTGGAAGAACTTGCAGGATTCAAAAATGTGCATATCTCACACTCAAAACTAATTATACACATAAATGTTTTAATCCCCCCCACAACCTTGCACATCCACTTGACTAAAGCTTAAGAACTTCAAACTTTTAAAGAATTTTTGTGACAAACTCTGCTTAGAAATCTAGGCTTTTATTTCTTGTACGTAATGATTTCTATTTCCAGACATTGTAAATATTTGCCTTTGGAAAAATCTTTGTGTGGTGTTTACCCACATCACTTTATGGAAGATGAAGAAAGCAGAAAATAACCACTGCTTCAAAAATTGGTGACAATGTTAACTGTTTATATTTTTGCATGTATCTTTTCAGACCCTGAGGCTTTATTTTCACAACCAGCACTACTAGTTCTGTACATTCTCTCTCCCACTGATGGTAGTTGTAACTTGCAGTCATTAAGCACAGCTACCTCAAGTTAGATACTGAATACCCTCAAAACTAATGTAGAAGTTATGGCTTTTGGGCATACTGAAACAAGGGCAGAGTTCTTTGGAACAGATTGGGAGTGCCTGAAGTTTGGTGTTTGGGCCACTAGAAAAGTTGTTGTTCTTCAGTATTTTTAAGTGTAACAGAATGAAATTAGGGATTGAAATAGCAGGTGCTGCTCTTCTTCTGTAGAAGCAATATCTGTTTTGTTAAGCAACTTCCTGTTTCATAGCTGTAAAGTAAACAAATAAAATCTTTGTGCTATTTAGTTGGAATTTAAAGGTTGGGTCCAATTTCTCTCCAAAACATGCACAGGACTTCTCCCCTATTGTAGTGTGTGAATAACATCCACTGAACTCAATGCGAGGGTTTTTTTTAATCATGTGGCTGAAAAGAAGAATCCCTATTTATAGCCTTCAAACATTGGCAGGTGCAAGACTGGTGAGAAACTTTAGTCTCACACATACAAGCTAGTTGTTTAGCAGAGTCTTCTACATGGTGGTAGCTGCTCTTAGCTGGGCCGCTAGAACCAACTGCGTTGCTCAGTGGCTGTCTTCTTCTTGAGATCAATCAGCTTGTATTTCCAGGAGAGTGTGTAATGAAGAAGGGCCTGATGGTGCTGATTGCAGTAATATACTTAGCTATGGCAGCTTTAGCTATTATTTATAGAAGTGCTAATTATATCAATAGAAATAGCAATATTAATACTGTTAAGTGTCAGAATCCACGCTTGACAGCATGAACCAAACACAGCTACTGTGAAACAAAGCAGCCAGCTTGTCTCCCTTGTCAAACCACCAATATGCATTTCAGGAAGAGTACACGCCCACCTTAATTGCTTGGGGTCTCACCATTTTTGCTCATCTTGTTATATCACTATCATTTCAAGCTGAAAACTCACAAGACTGGCTGTTCCCGTGAAATGTAAACTGTATCCAAAGTCAGTCTGGAAAATTCAAACTGTGACTAAAAGTGTAACAGTGGATTCCAGTTTAAAGTTGTCATCCTAGAATGCTGGAAACTGAAAATTGTCTCAAAGTTCAGAATCTGACCCAAACTTTTTTTTTTTTTGAGTCTGTATTCTACCACTTCTTGTTTACAAAATAGTTGGTGAAAACTCACATAGATTTCAATACCCACAGTTACGTGCAGACTACGTTATAAGCAGCCTTAATTGGCATCTTTTAAAGGGCAGAAATCATATTACCAAAAAATAAACAAAACTAAAAGAAAACAAGAGCATATTGAGACTCATTTTCTGGCTGCTTTTTTAACATTTAAAATGTGCTTGATTTCCTGTCACAGCTCTTGTTACTTCTGCCTACCTTGTGACAGTGTTTTAGACTGACTTCCCACAGGAGCTTACAAATCAAGCAGGTTAATGTCTTCATTAAAACTGAATAACAGTTTACTTTGGGAAAAAACATATTAAATATTTCAGGATATTGAACACCAAACTACTATTAAGCTTTAACTAATGCATTTACTTTGCTGACACTTGCTCTCCGATGGGACATGTAGCTCAAGTTAATGTCAGTAGAAGTGATGTTTAAGACTTCATGAGAAAGTGTTTCCAACCCCTTCTAGACGATTTTACTCTAATTCTATCACTCTGTACTTGAGAAAAAGTTTTAAATAAGTTATTTCAGCAACTTGCCATCCTTATTTTGGAAATGTACTGGGTATAAATGTCTCCTTTGGAGTTTTAAATAATCCTTTCTGTGTCCTAGATATATGTGGTACAGTGTGTAAAGAAAGCGACAGTCTGCTGGCCTCCGGACATATAAAGAATGTCCTTAGCATACTTTGCCTTTGGGAGGAAAATACAAAGATTGTCACAAACAGAAGAGGTTGGGTTTCTGTCACCCATGACTGCGAACCTACCTTAAGGTGTGACTGATTTAGTGGATCAGCAGAGCAGAAATGGAGGCATGTGTCCAGTCGGTCAAGGTTTCTCAGCTGGCAAATAGTGGTATTCTGCGTGGGCTGCTGCTACTGCAAAACTGTGCGCTCGTGTCATTCTCACTCTCTGAGAATCCATTTGCAATGATGCCATGTAGGACACAGGGGCATCCCATCAGTAATAGGAATGGGGTTTGTTTGGGTTTCTTTTGTTTGTATTGCACTGCAAATTCTGTTGGTGTAATTTGCTTTATCAGCTCTTCTTTCTTTTTTTCTTTTTTTTCTTTTTTTTTTTTTTTATCTCTTCATTTGGCAATCCTATGGTTTACTTATCTATTATCAGAGCCATGTCAGACTGTGATGCGTCATTCTTTCTGGATCCAACAGCAGCAGCAGCCCAGTACATGATGCAATCAAACATTCCTCCACTGGCAGATTTAGACCAATCCCTTTGAAGTTTGTTAATTTATCAAAAATCAAAGCCAGTTTCAGCTCTATGCTGTAATAAGACTGATATTTTGTTATAACCTTTCTCATCGTGGGTCTGTAATAATCCTGGAACTCTTCTGACATCTCTTTAAACTCTGTGAACAGGTGATCTGTGAGTAAATCTCCCTGAGGAGTTAAAAACTTTCTTGAATTATTTACATCTGCTGTAGGAATTCTGGCTTGTATTGCATAGTGGATTGGTTGTATAGATGGTACAAATTGGATGATGCAGAAAGAAACAGAGAATGTGCTTAGCACATAAAGATATGCATTAGTTGTATGAATATATTTAATATATTTAATCAAAAATAACTCCTACTGTAATGCTGCTGGCTTTAGCTGAGTTAACTTGAGGAAAAAAATTTGCCCGCAAAAGTTAGGTTCTTAGTTATAGCCATAAAGAGATGGTTGAGAGAGATTAATGGCTTAGAGCAGGGGTGTCAAACTCATTTTCATGGGGGGCCACTTCAGCCTCGCGGTTGCCCGTGAAAATGAGTTTGACACCCTTGACTTAGAAAATAATTTATTCAATAGGACAAAAGTAAAAAGCTATGTTTAACTACTAGTGGGTATCTGAAAGACTTCATCTCTCAGTGGTGGTGTTCTGGAATATAATGAGCCCTACCCCATCTATTTTGGCAAACTTGGTAAGTCATGGTAGGGCAGTAGGTAATTAATGAATGCATGTGGAATATGAATTTTTTTTACCTTTACTCATGATCACACTGCATTTAAGATGAGTAGAATAGAAAAATAATTGTCAATTTTATTTGAATAATTCTGTGGGGCACTCCACGTTTTGAATAAACAAATACAGATCAATATTTCCTTGAATTTACTTGCCATGCACATTTATTCACTATATTGTCATTCTTGCCCTTTAAGTGGTTCCACATGTCACATTTTTGAGAATTTTACATTTGTCATTTGAAAATAAAAATTGGCTGGCCTAGTCCTGACTTGCAAAATAAGTAAGACAAAACTGTTTGTTTGTTTGTTTGTTTGTTTTTAAACATAGTGGCTGAGTACTTGTACTCTTGTGGTGCAAATGCATACTCAGGTTCATGATTTGTTTTCTGAACGGCCTCATGGACCTTTGTGTAGGCTTTGCTTTTTGTTGCAGTAAAATGTAACACTTCAGTCGAAGAATGTAGATTGAAATGGTACAGGCTGGCCTCAAGTGACATTACCAGAAACTGGAGGTTGAGCTGAAGAGGGTTAGTAGTCCCCTTTTGCAATGAATGGGTCATCATCTTGGTGCCATGTGGGAGACATTTACTCTGTCTTACTGTCATGCACGTGTTCTGTGGATGCCCTTCTCTTGGGCTGGTAATCTGGCGCTTTTTACCAATGCAGTGCTGCTCCTCGAGAGCACGATAACCTGGGTTTTGGGAAAATAGTTTACATTAATACTCTCCAGATTCCCAGTTAGTATTTCAGTTATTTGCATGTATCTATTCTAACAGAAATTGGAATTCCCAGATGAGATCAGTTCTTCATCCACTAGTGCATGTACTTTATATACTGTAAAACAGAGCCACTGTTTAAGGAAGCTTATAGTTAAATAGGTGGGGGAAACAAAATATTAGAATTTCCACTATAGTGGTTGCAGACCAAGACACAGAAAGATTTAGTGACATGATCGGGATAATCCAGGGAAAGCAAAGAGAGGTTTTCAGAGGCAACTAACTCCCGCTAAAGCAAGCATGGGAGTGATGTGCCAACCTGCCATTTGTGCCTTTGAAAATTTCCCCAGGGAGTCTATTGTAGAGCCAAGCATTGAACTCTGATCTTCAGTCCCCCACCAGACAACCGTTCCGTTCTGCTTTAAGTATTTTTAATTGAAAAATACCATCTGAACAGTGTCTGTAAAGAATTACTTTTCCTCAGAACCTCCCAAAGAAAAGCAAAATGATGTGCTGCAGCAATAAATTAACCAGTGATCAAAATCAAAACCACAGTCTTGTTATGAAAACCAGAACTGGTGCGTAAATACTGTGAATTTATGACACCACTGAAAAAAATCTACTCTGGTAAATGTTAATACTTTTAGAACTAAAGATTTTTGGTTTAATTATTAAACTATTCAAATCTCTTCTAAACAGACTTTACATGCAAAAGCAACAAATTGTTTAAGAAAACAAGCAGAAGTTCACCTCTTGCTTTTCTGCAGGCACTATTTATATCTGTGTCGGTGTTCGTTTCAGTGAAGAGAATAAAACTGAAGCCCACATGACCCTATCTTACTCTCCCCAAACAGCAGTAACACTTTTCCTTTTTTATAGAGTTGTTTGTATATTAACTCATATATTCTCATCACATCATGAGGAGGTGGACTCTCTTCCCATTTTGCAGTTTGGGAAACAGTAGCAGAACTCAAGGTTATACAAGTCCAGAGAAATTTTTAGAGTCAGATTACGCTGCTGGAGTGACCCATGTTCAGGCCACTCCAACACGTCCCCTAATAATATTTTACAAGCCTGAGCCATCTGTGTGTGATGAGATCAGAAGTAAGGAAGTCTGTAGTTGCCAAGAGAATTTTAGCTTGCAGAATTGTACAACTACAAAGAAATCCTACGGCGTCAACAAAGGAAGCTCAGAGAAATATTCACACTGAGAGCTCTTTTGGACTATTTTAATTGGAGACTATTTGCTTTTGTAAAATGTTAAGGGTTCATTCTTCCTTTTGCCCACTTTATTGTTACTGACAGTATTGTAAGCTTTGCATACATAATTAGTAGTCTCCAAAATGGCTAATCCCATATTTTGCAAAAGCAAGAATATACTATTTCTGCTGCACCTCTCTGTGCACTTGTAGGGGTAGCCAACCTTTTTGACTTGGCTGAATCTCAATCAATGTCTTACCTTCCTTCCCCTGACAGACAAGCTCAGAAGTAACTCAAACAAGACCCCTCCTCCGGAAGAATTCTCTGTCCTCTTTGGACCCATAGAGTTCTTGCCATGTGTGGACCTCAGAGGTATGATGGGCTCATTACTTATGTCTTCCTGCTTTTGTTTTAAGAAGTACGTCACAAAACCAAAGACATACAAAGGATAGGCTTTTAAAAGCTCCCAGCATCAGTCTAGCTCTTCTCCCTTTGAAGACAACTGGGACTTGAGTTGACTTGAGATGAAATTAAGCCAATACTAAGCATTTTCAACACTTCCAGTCATAGTCTCTCCCCAGAGAATTTATCATCCTAGAAAAAGGATTGATTAGCACTGAAGTTTACCAATGGATTTGAATCCTTAGCTCTCAAGAACAACTCTGATTTTGGAACAGAAAGTCTCTTGAGTTTTTGTTTTGGTCACTATGGGTTAAGTTCTATTAGAGTTTCTCCCCGTTTGTTTTATTAGAAAATGGTATTTATTTGACTGCGGTATGCTACCTAAAATTGTTATAATTTGATTCTTTATTTCCATAAACATTACTGTGTTTATTTTGGAAGGGTGGTGACTTAAGGAAAAAAAAAAGACAAATTAAGCTTAAAATATATATTGGTTATCTCCCATATCTAATTTTCTCTTGTAATCAGTGTATATAATTTTCCTATAGCACCAATTTAAACAATAAAAAAAAAAGGGAGAGGGAAGAGAGACATTACAATCTATTTTCAGGATCGCATATCAGACCACACGCACTTATGGGGTAGAGTAGATTTGTTATTTTGGGCGGTACTGTGGAACTTATGAGAAGCTTTCTTTTTTTACACAAAGTTAGTTCAGAGTAGATTAAAGTTTATTTCAAACTCAGCATATTTGACCTCAAGCATCATAAGAGTCATGTAGAATTGGCTCATGCTATTAAATTCCTACAGTGAACTCCATAATAATGATTAATTTCTTTCATAAACTCTCTTCATAATTAATACAGGTTTCATTGTGGGCACTGCTATTCTCATATTGATTATCTCTACAATTTAGATTGGACTCATAAAATGATGTCTTTGTTTACTCTAATGACCAGACATTTATTTTATTTGGATAACTCTCATCATTTGCGAACTGAACTGGGGATACTGCTACCATAGAAATTACAAATATTTCAGAGCTGTTTCATGCAAGAGCAGGGATAATTTTTTGGCACCTGAGATTAATAATACTTTGGTGTTCTCTGATGCCTCTCATCTGAGAATCTGAGTTCTTTATGAACATCAATTAATTAAGCTTTAAGACACCCTCCTGAAATAGGGAAACATTAGTAGCCTCTTGCACTGATAGATAAACTCAGATGTAGACATGTTGACTGACTTGGTCGAAGTCACCTGCCAAGTTATCATGAATATAACCCAAATTTGTTGATTACCAATCTTGCCCTTCAGTTGCGAGGAGTTTCTTTTTTCTGGCACAGTAATTTTTGATGTGGCATAGTTTCTTTTGATAAAATGTGCTTTTTAAAGAGTTATAATGGCTAGGAACGCTTTATCTACTTGAACGAGTATGGACCTTTCTTGTCGCTTGTTTCTTCTAAAAAATCATTTTATTTCCAGGGTTCTCTTATAGGCTGCAGTAAACTTTTAAGGCTCTAATAATCTCTTTTGGAGAAAAAAAAAAAAAAGATAATTTCACATTTCTGACAGACTTCAAAAGAAGCAGCTTTAGTGAGAAAAGCAGAATATAATGAATGATGAGACTGAGATTTGAGTGTATTGAAGGAAAAGACCCACAATACAGATTCTGTAACATTATTCTGTACACTTTAAACAATGTTATGCAACAGGTGAACCTCCTTCTTGGTCAGTCCTGTGTATAAACAACAGAAATCCACATTATTAAAATATTTTAAAAAACCCTTCTCATATAGCTCCAGTCCTGAGAGCTCAAGAATGGGGACAGTATATTTTGTTTCGTTCAGTTGCTCAGACACTGAAGGATCCAGAGTCCCGTGGGAGCTGCTGAGCTCTCCTTGTTTTATTAAGTTCAGAGGGTGCCGGGGGAAGTTGCAGTGACTGGCAGCAGGCAATCTTTAGAAACCTTGGAGACAAACAGGAATTCCATTTGTTTGAGCTGAATTCAGCCATCCTGCTGTTGTCAAACCTACAAGCAGGGAGGGGGAGATGTGGATGTAATAAGCAGCACGTATATCCTTACTAATACTTGCAGTACAACATCCCCCATGCCTGAGGACAGTAAGTGCAACTGAGGACATAGTGGAGTTTACAAGAGTACCTCACATGTTGAGATGCTTTATAGTTCCCCCCTGTGAATAGCCTAGTGAAAACCATATGTGAAATATAAATATACTGGGACTTAAAAATGGAGCTGCATTCCAGCCTTTTAAGTTAATTTTATAACATGCTGCATCTGAGGGCTTAATGTGTGTTGTATCCAATGCTAGCTGAATAGTGCAGGGCCTAATAAATGTGGTATGTACTGGAGACACTAGAGTGTCTGCTGGAAGATGCAAAAGCAGAACAAGATGATGGTGAAATTATCCCATTTTAGTGAAAGAACAAATCCAGTTTGAACCAACTGGCTGCTTGCTTCCTTTGGTCCGAAGGCAACAATGAAGTCCTGTTGTCATGCTGAGTCAGTTGGCAGTGACTCACTTTATCGGTCTCAAAATTGTCCAGCATTTCATTAGAACTGGATTATGCAATGGGTTGTTCCCTTTTCCCCTTTTTTCCCAATACACTTGTAATATTAATAGGCACGTAAATCATCTGATGTTAACATGTTTCCTCATTAACTTTTACTTTTTTTAATTATAAGATTAGTAATGATACAACTTCCCAAAGAGGGAAATACAGTAATCCCAAATCTGACTTGAAATTCTAAGGCACAAACTTTCTTAGTTATGCACTTCTCTCAGTTAAAAATAAGTTGAAGCCTTTTGTTACTTTCCACAGGATATTGGCATAGCTAACATATGCTCACAATTGTTCAGCTGAGGTATGCGTTCTCTGTTGGGTGTGGAGAGAAAATTTGTATGTGGAAACAGCAGCCAATGTATCAGAGCTGAATTTTTCTCCCCAGCTTGACTTTTTTGGTTATTTCTGTAAAAGCCTCTTGGAGAAAACACTCAAATGTAGTATTTTATCCACTGAAATAGTGCACGCATGTGATGCCATTTATTTTATGGGCATATTTATTCCTTAAACACAAAAAGACACATTATCTAAAATGTAAAGTGTGTGATTCTGGAATTAAAAAATAAGGACATCCTCATGGTCTCTGCAATCTGTGAAAAAACTTAGGTCTATGAGGCTTTATATCTAACTCTGCATAACAGTGCACTTCAGCAGATTCTTTTATTTTAGCACCTATGCTCTAACACAGTTTCAAAGTGATATGAATAAACTAAAAATGTGTAAAAAGTGATGCTGAGTTGGCTGGACAGCAATGCATCTGTTCTAAAATCCAGCATTTTGAAGTTCAACCATCTTGTCTGCCTTAATTTAACATCTGTACTTTCCACCTGCATGATTAAATTAATTGTGTTCAATCAAATCCATTTTGCATTACGTATTTAGGGCAAAAATATGGATCTTCAGTTCTTAATCTTAGAAGACTTGATATATCTGGAATATGTTCTGTGCCTGTCCCAATCTTGACATCCTATCCTGGGTTTAATCTCGTCTGTGTTTAGAATCAGTTCTGGTGGCTATGAAATGGAAAGCTTCCAAGCATCTTTGAATAATTTTTAAATTTTGTTCTTCGGTGGTTCTAGTTCTTTGTTGTTAATTAGATCAAACCGCATCTCCACTGAGGCTGTAACAGTAGTGTCATCAACCTGTAATCTGTTAAATCCCTCTGAAACCTTCTTCAACTGCTTTTGTAAATTTAGTACCTCTTTGTAAAGTTCCTTGCAGAGTAAAAAGTGTGCTATTTTTTGATCAAAGTTCTTCTTGTTCTCAGTGCAAATTTCAAGACACTTGTTGAAGCAAATGTAAAGGCACGTGTTCCCGAGAGCAACACTAAGTGTCTCTGGGAACCAGGGACATCAGTCTTCCTTTTTCATTCAAGTCAGCCAGGCTGCTGGTGATAACAGAGTGATTTTGTCTCTAATCTGTACAGTACAGTTTTGGGAAAATTTGGTTGCTACTTCTGCACTCAATGTGGCTGAAAAACAGCACTGAGAAGCCATGTATCAGAAGCAGAATAAAGTTTTAAACATTCTTGTTTCAATTTTGGTTTTGTTGTCTAACCAAATAGTGAAGATATCTTTCTCATGTTTTTTTTCATTGTTTTAGGATGGTATCTTCAGTAACACTGCAGCAATATTTGTGGTTTTCATTTTGGTACAGAATTAATAGCAGCATACAAGGACATACGTTTCATTATCTGTATGCTTGTGGCCATTAGGAGGTCATTTGTCATGTTCATGTAGCCAGACTGCACGGATGTCACTGTCCAATGCTGTTACTTTTTCTTTTATTTTTCCCCCTGTTTCTTGACTCCTGGATTCTTGCATTGGACAGCTGAATTCACAAGTCTCTGAAAGAAATGTTTCAATCATTGCTATCAATTGCTCCTTTTGTGTTCCATTGAAGGCAATATCATTAAGATAAAATAAGGTTGCATCTGTCTTGTTAAGCAGAGCTTTTCTTTATAGCATAATCAACTAATAAGCTTATTTCTGAGTCTTCAAGGCACAAAGGTGTCTAATGTCGAAGAGCATCTAGGAGGTTTGGAACACAGATTTAAATTGTCATTGCAGCTACATTTAATAATGATAATGATAGCACTAAAAACATCTCACTTTCAGGATCATCAAACTCATCAGAGTTCTGCTTCAGTAGTTTCACTTAAAAGAACATCTCATCTTGAAGGGTCTGCAGAAATGAATTGTCTGCACTTTTTGAAGTGGATGTGAATTCATCCTAACTTTTTCTTGAACAACTTCTGACAATGCTGACACTGTACTGTTCAAGAATTATCTTGGATTTTGTATTACTTTGGTATATGCATACACTTGTTTCCTGTTGCTTTCTTCAACTTCTCTTTAAGTCAAATAAATTATTATTCTTCTGTGTGTTAACCATTAAACTTCAGTTTGTAGCAGTGGTATCTTTAGTATTAACAGTAGAGCAAGAAACCTGATGTCTGGATTTAAGTTAGGATTGAAAACCTTAGTGAGATTGCTAGCTTTCATTAGACCCTTGTTTATAGAATACTCAGACTACTTAGTGGCAGTTTTTAGATCCTAAAAATATTGTAAACTCATTTTCAAAACTTGTTCCATTTATTACTTTCTGTTTAGCATCTGATGACAAATGATTCCATCAACTAGCAGCATCTCTTTCATCAGGCCCTGAAAGCATTGCTTATTCTCCATGTAAGTAGGTAGGCAAAAGTGAAAATTTTTTGCTGTCTTTTGCGAGGGACAGAAATCTTTGTACTCTTGTCACTTCCCTATTCAGTTTTAGAATGTTTAAATTTTTCAGCTGCAGATTGAAATGAGAGCCTATTTTTTTTAAGGACTGCATGTTCCTATTCTTTGTTATTTTCATATTATCGTTTCTAAGTGGCAAATACTGAATAGTCAGCACTAATAGAGAAATGCCACTGGATAGTTCTGTATCTGACATTGTAAATGTAGGTATCGTGACTCATGGACTCTTGGCCAAATAAGCAACAGAAGCAAAATGTAATAACATCTCCCTGGGGACCATTGTGAGGGGCTGAGGACAGTTCTACTGTAGCTCGTGTTACAGCAGAAGCAGACCTCACATCTTGGGTCAAATATATTTCTGCTTGTAAAGCCACCTGCAGATTTCTCCGTTAGGGCTCTGTCTCGTCAGTCACATATGTGTGAGTTTTGCTTTGGTGTTTCAAGAGGAGGTTGTGAGGAGCACCTCCCTAAAAGGCAGCGTTCCTCAGATGGTTTCAGTTGCTGAAAAGACAGAAATATGCTAGTTTGCCAGTACTATACAATTTGTGCTGCTTTTGTTCATATTTGTCATTGGCATGTTTAGTGGTCCTCTATAGTTTATTGCCTTTTTTTTTTCCAATCTCTCTTGTGTCAGCAAAGTAGTATGCGTATATGTGGGTACCCATACTGCTTTAAGAGTGAGAAGGATTTATCAAGTACTTCACGATGTCCCAAGAAGCTTTCTGTGGGTTGAGAGCCTGGCCACAGTGGGAGAATGTGTGGGATGGTAACTGTGGGATGGTTTGCTCTTCATCCACCAAGTACTTCCTTGTCGCCATGGGGAATACCTCCAGTCCAGAGCTTCTCTCAGAAATTCCCAGGGCTTGATCTTTGATCTAGTCCTGAGTGCACATGAGACAGCTGAGTACTGAAAGGCCAAGTTAGCAGGAGGGAGTAGGAGTATGAAGGTACACTAAGAGGAGCAGGGTTAAAGCTCCAAAGCAACCAGGGGTTTTACTGTAGTTTTTTTCATTACATGCCATGATCAACAGCTCTTCCCAGACATATACAGTTACCTATGATAAGCCTAAAGACTGCAGCTATAGGAAATTCTTTTTTAGCCAAAGCAGAACTGGCTAGGAGCCTTTTGGAGCTGAAGAGACTTCAGTTCAAACTCAAGTCCATTAAGATAGAGATGCTTAGGGCTACTCCTAAAACACTGGGGTGCTTCCCAGACATTTAATTGTGACAAAGGAGTAAGTCAAGTTAACCATGTTTTACTTCCAGCTTCATGGTCTGCCTTTGCCACAATTTTCAACATGCTTCCTAGTCTTGAATCTACACATCTTTCAGCTGTTGGAAAACAAATTGGAAATTTTTTAACTCTTCTTTTATTCTTGTAGGGAGCTTTTTTATACTCCTTGAGGAGAATGAGATAACTCTATGCACTTTTCCTTTATTTTATTCCCCCTTTTGCCTGTCTGTTCCTTGATGGCTTTCATTCTTTGATCAATTCCATCAGTTTTAATTGGAATTTTTTTCCCATCTTCTCTTGTGATAAAAAGATATTTTCATGTAATCTGTTTCTTTGGGCCCAGTGGTAAAAGGGCTGTCTTTGGGAATTCGGACATCTATTTTCCATTAAAATGGAAATACAATTCCATAAAATATTCCATAAAATGGAATACAGTGTTAGTATCTTGTAGGGATTTGAACACCTTTGAGCTATTGTGAAGCAAATATTCTTGTTCCTCTGAAAAAGAGCTCTTGCCATAGATAGGGATGGGTGATCTTGAGCTTTGAGACCTGTGGATAGTGCTGAGAGCCTGTAAGTCAACTTTTTGGTTTCATTTATCTTGCACATAACTTTTCTTTTCTCAGAGGATTAGCCTGTAAAGTGATCTCAAAGAACTTCCAACACGATTAAGTACCTAACACCAAAAACTCCTAGAAATTGTAATGTCGTGGCTTCTCCAGAAAATGATATAATCTATGTCTATATTTTGAGAGAGGTGTCAGACTGAGCTGACATTTTAACAGTATAGTAAACTGGTGCTTTATTTCCCTGGTGATTGACTTGTGCTCCAAAACTACAGCTTTAATTTAGGAGGTAAAAAGCTTGTAGCCTGTTTGACTGTGAGGTTCTAATTAAAGATTGCACTAGATGTGAGCTGACACTTGGTTATTTGCAGTCAGTCTCCTAATACAAGAAGTCTTGGATGTTTGAAGCGGTGTTGACTCTGAAGACTATTGACATTCATTTAAATGTTAAAACAGTGTACTGGCTTACTGTTTGNCAAGAAATATGGCAGGAAAAGAGATAGTCCTGTTAGAGACCTTGAGCATTGTTGTCCCATTTTGACACCTTGAGCCTAGAGTAGTTGAAACAACAGTTTAAGAGAGTAATGCCCCAAAAATTCTTTTGATTATAACCATGCAACTACCTTTTTCATACCTATTTTTAAACTGTGAATGATTATCAGTACTAAATGTATGCATGAGCTGGATGTGGTGCTTGAACAGCCAGTCTCAGCTCTTGTGACTGAGATGTGTTGTACCTAGTAGACATTAATAGGGCACTCCCAATTTTGTCCCATAAGACTATATTTGATAATCCCCAGTGAATTTTTATGGTGTATTACAGTTTTACTATATGAATCCTGAGGAATTCCAGATTGAAACTCGGTTTTACTTACTTGGATGGATGCATGATGTATAGCTTGATATTTATGTGGGATTTCTATCAGACATGATTTTTGGCTCTTGCTTGGTGCCTGGCCCATGAATGGTCTACTAAAGCTAGTTGAGATTTTCATTTAGCTGTAGTGGTAGTACCTTTGTTTCTGAAACAGAAAGCTTTAAGGTACACTGTCAATTATGATTCTACCATCTGTGATGTTATCACAGTGTGGTAAAAACAAATGTTGAGTTATTCCAAGACCACAACAGAGAGTACTTAAAGTCATATTTGTATCCTGATTCTTACTGATATTTTGTTGGCCTCAGGACAACTGAATAAATGGAACAGCAGGACAGCAAAGTATCAGTTAATATAAAGTTATCTTTATTCTAACTTCTGTTTATTTTGTGGTTCTTGTTGCATACTATCAAACGGTTTCACGATGTGACTTCTGATTTTCAAACAAGACAAATTAAATGTTAGTTAGTACTGATTAGTGCAATATTACCATTGATTCTTTATTTACTCAAAAATCAGGAAATTAAAGTTGCCCTGACAAACTTAATTATGCCTAATTGCACAGATATTACAAAGGGGATCTCTTATTACATAATCACAGATGATCTTGGTAGCAATACCAAATATTATAGTCCTAGCTAATAATTGCAAAGAAAGTTATAGAAAAGGAGCCCTTTGACCACAAAATAATATCTAACTTGAACTTGTTACAAAACCTGACGGAAGAGTAGCATTGAAGTTGGTGCACTTCGTTTCCATTGTATCATTTTGAAAATATTATGTCACCTTGTTCTCTATGTTCTAGTTCTGTAATGAAAGACCCTTCTATTCAAATACAGGTAAAAAAAAATAGTTGTTTGTCTGTAGGATACCCAAGCTCATTTTTGTCTGGCTAACACCACCAGTAACCTCACCAGATATTCCAATTTTTGATAGGTATGATTGAAAGAAAGGCTCTCGTCTTTGTTCTCGTGTAAAATAAGTCCTGAGGCTTAATCTTCAGTTAATACAACTTTTTGCTTTTAATTTCTTTGGCTTTAAATAATAATAAACTCTTTCATCTTTTCTTTAAAAAATGAATTTTAATTAGTATTTCAGGAAAAGAAATGCACCTCTAAATGTGTCCTTTAAAACAGCTGAGCAAACTGTGCTCAGATTATCCAAAAATATTCTCTTTTAGGCTAAAACTAAAGGACTAATTTGAACCAGTCTTGCTTGGTTTTTCTAACCCTATATAAAGTAAAAAAACATTCAGACCAGGACATTAATTTTCTTTATTACATCTAATACATCTAGTTTTTTATTCTTCAGAAACATCTTGGACTAAAAGTCTCAGAGATTATGAATCCTGTTCACCAACACACAAAAATAATCTCCCTGAGGTTGTCTATGGACAATCAAGGTTTGTGAAAATGAAAACCTTTATACTTAATTTTGGTAGTGTTAGTGCTTGTAAAATGGTTGCACCCTTAGTAGTGTTTCCAGTGGATTTGATACAGAGGTCAGCTGTTTTTTTCTTGGAGTGGGCTTCTCAGACTAACCAGGATAAACCTTTGTTTGATGTTTTACTCATTTCCATACTCCATGGTCTCTGTAATATTTAGTTTACCCCAAACAGAATCAGGCACTTTTATATGCTCTCAGGTCAGAGACAGTTGGCCTAAACACACCCAGTCCCTGTGCCTGATATTTTCTGTTAGCTGGCTGTGGGATTTTAAGGGCATATATTCAGAAACACTAAGCACGGGGATTTAGCAGGAATTTGGGCCATCTGAATCTGGGTCCTAGGGTGAAATTTTGTGCTGAGCTGCCTCGAAGTATCATACAAGTCACACAGCTCTAAGAAAAAGTCAAGCCTTTTCAGTAACTTACAACTCCACTCTACCTGGTAAATGCATTGGTTTCCCCTTTCCCAGAATATATGGAGAAAAATCTTATATAGGAACTTTCACAGAGTGCCTATATTTGAGGAAAATATTCCTACATCAGCTGAAGGGATTTCATGGTGAAGTATTAGATGAGTAATGACACTTAGTGTTGCTCTTTTCAAATATTACAGCATTATTGTACATAGTGTGATTTGTGTGTGTGTGTGTGTTAGTCATATAGCCTTAGATTTAAGAAAATAAAAAAATAAATTTATGGTTTTTATAAACGTATAGAAAAGCTTAAAATGTACTTGGGAATACAATAGAGATAAAAAAAAATTCCCTGGCTTTTAAGACAATCATGTAACTTTTAGAGCCTAGTCAAGATTTTTTCCATGTTTGAAGTTTCAGTACTGTTTGTATCTTTTCTGTAGAGGTGTTTTTTGCCCACTTCATGTATAGTCAATCAAATAAAAGTTGAAGTATGTCGTTTCTGTCTTTGTACATCTGATACACTTAAATTGCATTTTTGTTTATATTTTCCCAGAAGGGGCTATTCATTTGGGGGGCAATCCTCTCAGATATGATATTCTAAACTAGAAGATAATTATCTGTTGAAAGAGTAGCATACTTAAAAATGCTGACATAAATATTTTCCAGGTAGAATGGATTCATGCTTATAAGCTTGTGAAAATATTCAGTTGCATCCAAAGGGTAAAATAACAGCTTCCAAAATATTGCTAGTGATGCCTCTTGCTTTTTTTCCCCACTTAGATCAGATCTTCATTCATGATCAACTTAGTGCATCTCAACTAATATGACAATGACTAGAGTTGCAGAAGTTTGTTTTGGTTTGTTGTGGATTTTTTTTCTACTATTTAAAGCAGGTAAAATTAAAGTGATGGCCACCTAGAGCTTCAGTATTTTCACTGTGGTTTATATCATAACCGTGTGTAATTATTATGACAGCAATCAAATCCTCCTGCATGCTCCCTAACTTTCTGTGACAAAAATAGAAATCTTTGACAGTCATCCTAGTTATCTGGTAGAAGAGAGTGATGGATGTGCATCCTGACTTGTTTGTTACTGTAGCTCCTTTCAGATGGCAAAACTACTTTTTACAATTTGTTGTTCAGTTCAGGATGGATTCAGTATGGATTTCCATAAGTTAAATCATCAAAATTCTAGTCCTTAAATGTTGACTGAACTGTAACATGACTCTTTATAATCAAATCATAGGTAACCTTTGAGAACAGTATAGTTATATAATAGAGGGTGCACCACACAATGCGGTACGCTATGTAACAAGATCCGATTCCATTGTAACTCCACAGCTTGGATGAGGGCCTTGCACATTAGCTCAACAGCTAAATTGGTCACAAATGGCCTGCTGATGCAAATAAACGTAATATCCTATCACTCTCTAAGGAGAGAGGATGAACACATACATAGCCGAGACCACATACATAACTGCAAGTTGTTAGGTGTTAAATAATTACAACACAATCTGCACATTCAAGACAGAGATAACACATGAACATCCTGAGTGTCTGTACATTTATGTGTAATGAGGAGATGGGGATAAAGCATGTGGGACTCTGAGGACTTCTTATGTAGTTTTGGTTTGTGAAATGAACATGGTATGTTGGTATGATATTGGTCTTCTGGAGTGTTTTATGAGGACTCTCAGTCCCTGTAGGTGGTGATTGATACACACCTGTGTTGATGGGTATAAAAGCAAGGGATTGGCTTTGTTGGGACAAAATGTATTATATTGCATAGATCTCACTGTTACAATTTACTCATGCAGCAGCAATATTTAGCCAATGCAATACTAGAGCAATGCAGTACTGATGTATCTGACATGGGGTTTTTACACAGTGGAAACACCATTTTGCAGCCTTTGTGCAAAGTGGCTTAAGGGCTGTAGGGGAACAGTCATTGTGCAAAGTGTTCCTTTACCAAAGCGCTAGTAGTGTCATCCTAAAAGAAAGTAGGCATTTATGGTATTTGATACGTATTACTTGCAGATAGATTTTCACAAATCCATTGAAACTGTTGGAGACATATCAGTTTTACATCTGATCTATTATTCAGGACGTTCTGGGATGGAAAAAAGAACAACAAGCAACATTAGAAAAGCCAGTTCTGGTTCAGCAAGTGCGCCTCAGTCTTGCCAATCAATTGGGCTGTCTGAGAGCCTGATCCATAGAGGCAGCATAGCCTGAACTTCTTATCAGGAAAGCCTGACATCCCAATCTCACTTCTGTTCTCTACAGAGCGTTTAACTCTTTCCGTTTAGTTTTTACTATTTGTAAAATGGGGATGACAGTAGCTTTTTGCCAAAGGAAGTTGAGATTTGATTTGTTAATAGTATGTGCAACTGAACTATGGAATAACGGATCAAAGTTACTAAATTGAAGTATTACTTATTTGGAGGTCTGGCACTAAGTAATAACTGCTGAGATGGGAGAACAATTGAGATTCTTTGCATATTGAAAGACACCAGAACCACGCTGTATTTCTCTCTTTCGGTCCTCAGCATCTTCACCACTAAATCTGCAGAGATAAAGAGCTTTCGTGTGGTTCTGTGTTTTTGTTGACCCCTGCTGATGTAAATCAAACATACTGTCCTCCTGTTATCTTCAGGTTTAGAAAACCTATTTTTAATCACTTCATACAGGTATCTAATTTGAATCAGCCTGCCACACTGCAGGACTCTTGTGCTTTTTTAATTGGCATCTTTCTCATTACATTTGAACAAAGTTGCAGAGACACTGCAGGACACCAGTAGAGACATCCGAATCACCAATCCTGTTGGGCTGGCAACATGATGGTGTGATATACCAGGGGAGTCTAGGGGATCTGCATATGTGGTGAAGGGACTAAGTGGAAGCAATCAAGTTCAGATGTGT
Organism: Pampusana beccarii; assembly: GCA_013399365.1. Lineage (NCBI taxonomy): Eukaryota > Metazoa > Chordata > Aves > Columbiformes > Columbidae > Pampusana > Pampusana beccarii. The sequence goes on along the minus strand of VWYH01004165.1, from coordinate 99,394 downwards.
TGCTGTGAGTGTTTCTAGGTCCTGCCTATACCATCTGAAAGAGAATTACGACAGAAATTTGCCTGGGATTTTTTAACACCAGTATAGTGTTAAACCAGCCTAGTTTCTAAGAACAGTTCCTGGGATCCTAGGAAAGCAGAGTTCCCTGAAGGCATTGATGGAACTGTTGTAGGGCAGGTATGTGGAATACATCAAAACCAGTATGTTAGCCCACCACAAGGATGGGCAGTATACCCAACCAGTGCATGGAATCAGTCTCACTTCCATGTCTTCAGAATTTGAAAAGCAGCCCTTAGATAACTGCTAAGAGGCCATTTGTGTATTTGGTTTGGTTTTTTTTTTTTTTCCCAAAGGAAGTAGCTTTAGCCTCAGATATGGTTATATGATGCTATGACTCCAAGATATATCTAAACTCAGCAATTTGATGCACTTGGCAATATAAAGAAGGGAGCCCAGAGCAGTATAGAATATGTTATTTGGCACCAAAGCACCTTACTTCCCTCTCAGTCCGTCATCCAGAAATCTTGTCATTTGCAGCAGACTTTCACAGTTCTGGTGGGCAGTTTGATTGTTCCCATCTCCCCTTTACTACTTAAGGTCAGTGTGTTCTTAGGGGTCTGCAGCTCCCTGGGAGAACTGTAGATGTGGCCTCTGCTGCACCAAGCACCAGAACTTTCTACCTGCCTTATGGTGCTAATGGTTTTTTCATTCTTTTCAAGGCTCTGCTAGAGGAGTTGGGGCTCCTTTGCCTCCCTAATGGCAGTGTCTAGCGATTAACTCTGAACTGAGGAGACAAGTTTACAGAAAAAGAAAAATAGGAGTATCATCTATTGGATAGATCAGCATTGCTTGTTGTTGCATTCAGGATGGATAATGCAGCTTTTTCCTGAGGTGGCTGAGACCCTCTGTTCCAGCTTCTTTCTCATGGGGTGAGCCCATGTGTGGCATAACCAAAACTGGGTGTCTCTGCCATGGGAGAGGTGCATTCCCGGGCATGTGGCAGGGTTTTCCTTGGCTGTCCTGCTGCGTGGCCAAGCGTAGGCCAGCCATGTGACAGCCATGTAGGCCCTCACCATCACATGGCAGGTGCGTGTCTAGTCCTGTGACTGGGCTGAAAGCTGTCAGCAGTTACATGCCCTCTTTCCTCTTCCTGCAAGTGAACCAAGGACGTAGCCCTCAACCTGCTCACGTAATGGAGAGGAGGAATTCCAGGCCCACAGGAATGTGGCGTGACGGAGAGCCGGCTCTCATCAAGCATTTTGAATCAAGCAAACAGGAAAACAATTTTATGTTGGCAAAACATTAAATTAGGATTCTCTGGTCAATTGCACCACTCAGGATTTTTTTCTGCTCTTTTTGTATGGTTTAGGTAGACTGAATGGTTTATAAGACAACAGAGAATTGGACTATTGATCGTTTAGATCCATTTAGAAAGACTTGCAGACAAGGAACCAGTTGTGCAGATGACATCTTTTGGGTGTTCTTAGGGGGTCAGATATTCTGATTTTATAAAGATTACAGCTAATTGGATTAATTTCTGATTGAGGGTCAAAACCAGCTTAAGTTGGAATCTACTTCATATTTGCTTTCAAACCATCTTAAGGTTTGAAAGTGCTTGGTTTAATTCTGCAGTTCTGCATGTGCACAAACCCCATGCAACTTTGGAAGGGTGGCTTTGTGTTCCAGTTTGGGTCTGGTTCTAAGCATTGACATAACTGGATGGAACTGGGCCCAGTTCTAATGTACTTACTGAGATTCAGGCTTCCTCAAAATATGAGCACATTTGGCCTGTGATCCTGCTTCAGATACATATATGATATTCCAGGAAGTAAGGATCTAGATGCCTCCCAACTTACAGTTTTTGGATCTGAATCAATTGCAAATCTGAACATTTTTTGAACTTAAGTGTTTCTGACTTAGTACTTGGATTTCAACCTGAATGTCTGTTAAATTTGAAGGGTTCAAGTCTGCATTTTATCCAAACTTGGTACATTTTGAATCTCTTAATGTTTGTATGTATCAGGTAGGTGGGACTGAGGAATGAATGTTAGTTTGGGGTCAAATGTTCCAGACTACTAGGAACATATTACATCTGATATCCTAATTTTGGTGTAGATCTAGTTTTTAAACTTTAAATTCAAAAACTATTCCTATTATTTGGATTTAATAGAAGTCCATAAAATCTTGTGGTTTTTGTCAGCTGGCTCTGATACACGTCCCCTTGATAAGGTATATTTTCCCTATCATATTCTCTATCATAAAGCTCTGAGAGATGCCAGGCTGAGGTAGGAAGACAAAGTACTTCATATATTTATGGTACCATCTGCTCATGGAACTACAGTTGAGTCCATTTTACAGGTGGAAAACCTGAGGCTGGGCATGGTCAGTTGGTACATACCCAGCCAGATTGAGTTACCAGTTAGAAGCAAAATCTCCAAATGTGCTTTCTGCTTTCCTGACCGTACATACCCTTCAGTAAGGTGAATATGGTCATAAAGTCCAGAGAAGCAAATATGTAATAGGGCTAAATTTTTGCAATATATATTTGGAGTAACCTGTAGAGCTGTCTCTACATATGCCAGGTGTGTATGTAGCTAAATATCGCAGAGTTGAACTGAGTCACCTAATAGAGCTTTTTGCTCTTTATATTTTACTGTAAGGTAAGAAAGGCTGTGTTTTGATGAAAACACCGATAGAAAATTAACCTTTAAAAAAAAAAATTAATCCTTCTGTATTTAACGTACATCTGGATGAAAACAGAATGTTTACAAGTAAAATACAAAAATTTGGAGCAGCTACCAGTGAACAAAACAAATCAAATTCACCAGTCACCAGGCTGGTTAAAACTATAAAGACTGTTTATCATGAATATCCAGCCAGCCTGAGGGTACAAATCCATGAGTCTAGGGAGTTTACCTGTCTCTTTTAGTCACCAGGCTATCCCTTTTTGATCACTGCAAGTTAGGCATATATTGCCTAATAATAAATGCAATAATAAAAATGTATTTTGGGAAGCAGGGTGTTGTAGTAAGAGCTTTAGATCAAAAGTGAGATTCATTTTACTTAATTTTAGCCAGCTATGAGCTAGCTGCTGTGCCTAATCTAGTTGTGTAGGCTCTCTTCTCAGTGGAGAGAGAGAGAAAGCTGGGATGAATGGCTTTTGGGAGATGCTTGTCTCCCCACTGACAATAGAGGGAGCCTCCACAACTGGCTTAGGTGGGACACTTCTGGGTGGGTATGAGTTAATCCAGGCAAATTGTGTGTTAAGCATCCGGAAAGTTTGGGTTCTTGTCTGTTTCCTCACTGATTTATAGCATAACCTTGGGAATATCACTTAACCTTTTAAAATCTTTTTCTTGGACCCAGTTTCTCCATCTAAAAATACCCTGCAGATAAAGTTCTTGGAGAAGCTGTGTCCGAAGATGCAGTACTGTTGCAAGATCTTGTTTTCCTGCTTGTGCTACTTTCACATGCCTGTAGTTGTCATTAAAATCAACAAAATGTTTGTGACAGCATGAGTTTACATGTGTTGAGAAGCAGGGCTGAGTAAAAATTATTTTAGAAGCAGCATATATTGTCTTCAAATATGACAGAATATTGCAAAAATAAAAACCTATTAACTGGTTACCTGTATTGATTTTCCCATCTTTACCTTCCCTTTACACCTTCCCTCGAGCTCCCCCCTCCACCCCCCAGCACAAAAATATAGGGAGTGGGGAGCACATTCTTCAGATTAGACCTGTATTTTAAATAACGTTGGCCTGTTTGCAACTGGGAAGATGTGGGGTGGGTTTTTTCGTTTGTTAGGTTTTTTCTTTTTTCTTTTTTTTTTTTTTCTACTTTAGAGATTTATTTCTGTCCTTGTAACACCATGTACTATATGCATTGCACCTGTTCAGACATAAGCACAGCACATTATTATAGCTGTAGGGGTAGAAGCTTCCCAATATATATTTTTGAAAGGAGGGAATGCTGGGGAGAAGAGCCCTCTCTTTTCATGTGTTTACCGAGCAGTCTCTTATGAAGACTTCTTCCTCATTCAGATCAATTTTCCCTGCTCCCCTATTGTCTGGGGAAACCTATCTTCAGGAGCGCCTTTCTTGAAAGATCTCATGACTTTAAAATCATCAGTGGGCTTTGTGTAGCGTGCCTGTCAAAAGAGATATGTTTACACCTTCCCTGCATGTGTTAAAGCTATAAGGTTACGGAGCAGAATGGCTGATACGTTTCGGCGCTTCACGCTAATATGCACCAGAAAAAAAAAAAAATCATTTATGATAATTACGTGGACTGTCTGAAACAATGCATTCCAACATCCTGTAACATAAATAAGAAAGGTGGAGCCAGCCGGCACGAAAAACTGTTTATTTGCCAGCGATCCCGCTCAGCACCCGTCTACCTTTTCTCGGCTGCCTCAGCCTGGCGGTATTGAACCTGTTGCTGCATTAGCCGAGTTGTATTTTGCTGGAGAGGGGAAGGAGGGTTGTCTGCTGTCTGGTAGGAGGGCTTTGTCTGTGTGCGCCTTTCTCTCCCTCTCTCTCTCTCTCCCTCTCTCTCCCTGCCTGTCTCTCGCACTCTCGCTGGCTCTCGCTCGCTCTCTCTCGCTCGCTCTCCCTTTCCCGTCTCTGTGGTTTGTAAGGTAGGTTGCAGTGTGTGTATATACACAACATCAAGAGCAGGAAAATGGACTCATTAGGGAGGCAGGCAGTCATTACCACTCACACTGTACTTCCAGGGAGACAGCGACTATGAGGAGACAAACTGAGGACTGGGGAACAAGGTAGGCCAGTCAACTTTTATAAAAGATAAAAGAATAAAGCCTGTACTCTCCTTAAACCACCGGCACTTCTTTATTTCCCTCCCCCCCCCCGCCTTGATTTTTAATTTAGAGATGTAAGTTTGCCAGACCTATTTGCTAGCTTAAAATTCAGAACATCTATAGAAGGCCTTACCCTCTACAAATGTTTTTTTCCCCTTCTACTTGTGTAAGGGTGTGCCCCCTTATGATTCACTTTAATTACTTTCTTTTTTTTTAATCACAAAGGAAACAAATACATTTGTTTTCCAGCACTAGTTCCAAGTAAATCAATATCTTTCACTCTTTTAAAACAGCCCTCTCCGTGTGTTTGTGGGTCGCTCTGCTTTTTCTTTTCTGTTTATGCAGTTCCATCTGTCCGTCCATATATCATGTTCTCCTTATTTACTGCTAAATGGGGTTTTATTAGTATTTGCCAATGACTTTTAACTGTAATGCCGGTGACCAGGGTTAACGGTGACTCTTGTTCTTTGTTTTATATATATATGCACACTGTAAGTTTAAAGTCCATGCTTGGCATACAGTAAATGAAAGCAGGTTCCACTCTTCCTGACAGGATTTTTATTCGGAGATTTTGCTGTTTGTCTGTTTTGGTGTGGGGGCGGATGGGGTTAATTTTGGTTATTGTACATGTACTTTTTCCTCCTGGATATTTTTAACGTCTATCTTTCACTATTAGTATTTTTCCAGTTTCCTTTACTGGGAAGAAAAGAGATGTATAGTCCAACTTTTATGTTGCTGATCTAATGTAACATTATAGAGGCATCATTGAGTTAATAGGAATTCAAACTTTCTCAGAGGGAGTTTGTATCCTTGGCTGCCCCCCACCCTCCCACTTTATGCATGGTTATGCTTGTGTTTCCGTGTGTACTGCCGGCGGAGGGAGGGGGGAAGGGAATAGATATTTTTTACAGTGGTGGCAAATTATGAAATCTATCGAGCCATTTTGTCCAGAAATAGTAACTATTTATTTACCATTTTTAATTCCACAAATATGCTGCTTATTTGTAATTTCAAACACTGAAGCTTTTCTCTGAATTATTTTTTTCTTTTCTTTTTTTTTTTTTTTCCTGGGGAGGGATTTGTGATGCATTTCATAGCCCATTTAGCATTGTCGAGTTTTTGGAGCCCAGATTTATCATGGGTTCTAAAGACTGCTTAAATTCATCCATTTGAAATGGTCTTTTTATCTGAGCTTCTGTCATTTCTGTTAGAGAGTCGGAACTACTACTCTGCTGGTAACAAAAAAAAAAAAGGAAAGGAAAGAAAAGAAATCGTGGAAGTGAGTTACATAAAATGTTCTGGAGAATCCTAAGTAATTATATAAAATGGACGCTGATCAGTGGAGGTCTCTCAACAATAACAAATGCCTTTTTTAATAGAAAATTATTTATTTAATAGCAAGAGGCGGACTTCTTAAAAACATGCATTAGGCCTTCCTCTTAGCACAAAGAAGTCCATAATGCAATATTCCCAGCCCACCTGGGACTGCCTAGGAGGTTCTCCAAAACCTTCAAATCCTTTGAAATGTTTCTTAAAAATCCATTATTTTACAGCCAGAGAGAACTTTTGCTGCCAGCAGGTTTTTTTTGCTGTTGTCTGGGGCTTTGTTTTTTAGCTGTCCTTTAACTTACGACTCCCCAGTTTCGACAGAAGTGCCTCCTCGCTGAACAAATTAAGTTAATTGAAATCCAAAGCAGCAAATCTATTCACTGGCACTTCAACTACAGAAACTACTTGCTCCATTTTATTAGCAGCTTTATTTCCAGAACCTGAGCAAAACTTTTCGAGGTTTTTATATATCGGTGCGCCAAGAATTGGTGGCTCATCTCGTAGCTGGGGAATGGCATTGGTTGCTTCCTATTTTTTTTCCCTCCTCCTTTTTATTCAAGCTTCTAAATTAATATTTTGTTGGTAGGCTTTAAATGTGTTTATTGCTTCAAAAGACCTGTTAACTGTAGCAAAGTGTCTCCTCCTGTCTTAAAGTTTGAATCTCAAGCTTTGCAACTCAGATTTGAGTGTAGAGGGGTTGCTGAATTTATGCCAAAAATGTAGAGGTCTTAAAGGTGAAGTCGCTGATGCCTGTGGATGGTGATCAGCCTGGAGTGGTGCATCTGGAGCACTGGCAGCCGTCCCTCTAGTGGGGTGGGTGGGTTTTCAGGCACCTGTCATTTTCTCCTAAACCGGTGCGGGTGTACCTTCCTCAACAGCCCGGGCTTTTTGTAGGGAGGCAGGTGAACCTGTCCTCAGGATTCTTACATGTACATTTAGCAGAAGCCCAGCCTCGCCTTAACATTTTTGAGAAACTTTAAAAATGACTAGGAGCTGCCTCTTGATTTTATGAAAACCCCAGGCGAGAAGAATTTGAACAGAGAAAGAGAGCCGGAGTAGGAGAAACGTTTTTCATCAGCCAGTAAGATCTTTTTTAAATCTTAAAAACTTTTTCACTGCGAGGATTTAATTTTCTTTGAACCCCAAGTATTTTCTAGTTAAAAAAAAAAAAAAATTCTTAGCCCTTTCAATAGCACAAAGTCTGTATGCAATCTGGATAGAGCAGCAAAGGGTAAAGTATGCCTAAGTAAATTTAAATCCAGCATATGATGCTGTAGCTGGAACTCGTGGAGCGTCGAGCCTGTTGGCCAGGGGAGAAGGAGCGAGTCTGGCCGAGCAGCGTGCGCGGGGCAGCGAGGGGTGCTCGGGGTTCCCGTGCCCGCAGCCCGGGCAGCTGTGCAGAGCAGGGCTCGCCGGGTTGATCGGGTCACGGTGCGCTTTATTTTAGCGTTGGAGCAGACAGTTATCTAACACACCCACATGAGGAAGTGCTCTGGAGCAGTTATTTCATGTTTTGCCATGCCCTGTAGCTAGAGTAATTTTGGGCTGAGTGGCGTGCGTATGTGCCTCTTTCACTCCCGTGAAACGAAAAGCAACGCTGTTGGGGTTTATTTTGTGTATATGTTTTTGTGTTGTGTTGGGGTGGTTTTTTTGTTTGTTGTTGCCTTTTTTTTTTTCCTTAACAGAACCAAAAATGGGATATAAAACAAATCCAAATACCAAATACCAAGTCAAATTAATTTTAATAGCAGAGGATTTTGCTTTTCTCTTAAAGCAGGAAAAAATATCACTTGTTTATTTTGATAAAGACAGTTGTAGCAATTTCCTGAGTTGGATGTATCTTTATTATAAATATTACTCACTCACAGTTTTTGTATTTTCACATTTTCTTCATAGGCCCAGCTTATTCATAAGGGAAAACAGCTGCAGAAAATTTTTAAAAAAGTAATATTATTTATATAAAACTTTGATGTAAATAGGGAACAGTGTCCCCTGCTAGAGAATTCTGTGGCATGGCTTACAAATCCTGTACAAGAGAGATTACAGTCTTAGATAAATTGTTATTTAAATTATTTCAAGAAAACCCTGCTCGTTTTTGCAGACCATATGAGGTTTTAAGCAGAATGATTTGAATAGGCGTTCTGTTTAGAAATTGACGGCATGCTGTGGCCTTATAGATTTCAGTTGGTTTCACTCCTGTCTCTTTTTATAGGACTTTTTTACACTGTGATCCGTATGGTGAAGAGCTTCTACTGAAAAAGATTCATAAATGTTAATGGAAAATTAAACATTGAAATTTAACTTCAAGTTACTCAGTTTTTTTTTTAAGCAAAACTTTTAGGTTTTCTTTTTTTTTTTTTTTAATGAAACAGTGCACTGGAGTTGTTTTTAAAGAATAACTTGTTCTCTCTTTAGGGTCTTCAGTTCAAACTGTGCTGCAGAGGGAAAATGATGGCAAATCAGAGTGAAACAGACTTCACTGATTTTGTTAGTTTGGCCCAAGAAAACTCAGAAAGTAAACAAGCTATCTGTTGTGAAAAATAAATTGGATTTTTAATCCAATGTCAATAATCCAGGTTGCTCTTGCTGAAGAGTTGTGTTTAACCACGCTCCAAATTTTTAGATACTTCTGTAATATCTGTACAATGTTAACTTAAGCATATTCTCACAGATCTAGCAAATTTCCAGTGAGGAGTGAATGAAGGTGAAGGCTTTCATCCAGGATGGTTTTTACTTTGACGATGTTACCTATATTCCTGGTTATTATTTATCTTATAAGTTAATATTTAGTTCTAACGGCACTGATCCAATTCTCTTCTAATAGGAAACTGGCATTTCAGAAAGATTACTGTCTAGGTCTAGTGTGTTTTTGTATATTTTTGTACTTAGTCCTCCAGTGCCATCGTGTACTATGACGGCATTTTGACCGCCCAGCGCTGGCGGGATTTCTGTTTGCGGACGGGTCTTGTAAAATGGTCACTGGAGCACAGGGACGTGTGCCACCTCCGTCTGCCACAGCCGCCAGGGCAGCCGGTGCCGTGGGGCAGGTTACTATGCATCCCAGGAGTTTGTGAGAAGGAAAAAGTTCAGCTTTTCTCGTGTCCAGTGAAAACTGTGTATCTTGGAAGTGGTTAAAATACAGGAATGGGAAATGGGGAAAATGGGATAAAGCTGTCTTTAAAGGAAAAAATACTGCTCCTTTGACAGCTGGGGTTTGGCTCTGGTGAAGTCAATGTGGGTGGTTCCAGCACGTTTCTGATGGGGCAGATGTTCACCTCGCAGAGGAGTGAGCTCCTGGTCGGGTTGGCGCTGGGTGGCACTATGCGAAGAAAGGCTGTGGGAGCACAAAGGCTGAAAGTCTCTCATGGCAAGAAGTGGTCACTTCCCATCAGTGACAGCTTGCCCTGCTAGCCTCGTGGAGGGCAGTTTTGTAGCCTGTGCTGTACTTGTTATCAGATACTGTTCCTCAACATCTTTTGTGAAAGGCAGGTGTTCTAACAGAAACCAATCCTGCCTAATTCAGACACCGGCAGCGTCTTCAGGACTTTATTCTGTGTCATATGCCTTTCCTTGTGCTTTTCTCCAGTGGGTGGACATGAACCCCTAGGTGACGTTTTATGTCCGTTTTACACAAGTGTAAATGACAGTTCAAAGGGTGAACCAAAACCCATATGGTGTTCCTGGATGTTTGAGTTAGCATCAAATCAGTGGTTATACAAGTCTGTATTAAAAACACTTGGTAACTACAGCAAAGAGGAAAGGAAACCTGAATGGGCAGTGCTCCCAACTTTCTGCAAAGCAGTGATGAGAAAGCCTTTGCAGGACACAAGTGGTGCCATTCTGTAAGTTACACCTGTAGATGACCGTTTAATGTTATGCTTCCATGATAGGTTTATCTTGGGATTGTGGTAAGGCTAAAATTTAAGGCGATCATGGTGTGCTGTTTGATTCTGAGGTAAATAGATCGTGGAAAGTACTCTACTGATGGTTTGGGTTTTTTTCCCAACAAAAAGGCAAGCTTCCTAATATCTTGCTTCTAAAATCATCAGTAGCTGGAAGTGCGATCAACCCCTTGATGATACAAAAGTGGGACTGGGAAAGTTGCCTTATGGACTTCAGAGTTGTCCTTTTAGCTGACTGAAAGTTAATTATTGATTTCTCTTTCCTCCCTAGAGATCCATATGCCTTTCTTTCTGGCTAGAAATTTAGTGGTCACAGTGCAGGAATTTGAGAGCAATCGTCGTGTGGCAACGCAAGATTTCATGGGCAGGATGTCAGGAACGGGTAAGATGGAGGTTGATATGGGGTGAGAGGAAAGAAAGACAACTAGGTAAAAGCTTATGTGCACTATCGTTTTATGTGGGGTGGACGTGCAGCCTGTTATTCTCCATGGCTTTGGCTCCTAAACTCCTAGCAATTTGATAGCTGAGTCACAGCTATTAGTGACAGAGGGGAATGCTGAGAATGAAAACAAAACAACAACAACCAAAAAAAACCAACCAAAAAATGCCATTGTTTAGGCACAAACACAAGAAAACGATGTTTAATTGCTAATGTGCTCCCTCTGCTGGTTCTCTAAAACTGACGAATGCTATTCCCAGGACACCGGGCCACACCCTCTGGGACGGTGCCTTAGAAAAATTGTGTCTAAATGAATGACTTTGAGCTCTCTTACAACAAGCAGTATTAACAGGAAAAAAAGTCTTCTGACGAAGTATGTTAAAGCCTTATATACCAGGCATGCCCGCTGAGAAATGTCATGAAATGTCCAATCCTGAAACTCAGCCTTTTTTGCTTTGTTTTCAGTCTGTCTTAAATTTGACACGCATTTCTTTTTCTATCGTTTCCCAAAGTTTGTCTTTTCCATTTTGCTGCTGCTGCTTCTTCTAGGGTTTTTCCTTTCTGAAGGAGTTTTAAAAAATGTTCTCGGTGCTTTTAGTTTCAATTTTAGTGCGTGTAGTATCTGAAGAAGCCTTAGTGTAGCTTAGGCTTTGGCAGCTTCCTATTCTTTCTATCATTGTTAGTTAAATTCACTTGTCAACTTTATATTGTTGTGCCCACTTCATCCTGTCCTTTGGCTACAGTACTGGCTGTTTTTTCAGGATACTCTTGAACATCCTTCCTCGTTGTGATGAATCTGTATTTCTTTTCCAAACACAGACTGAATTGTTTAAGGTGTTCCCTACACAGCACATTTCCTCAGTAGACAAGATTTTTAAATCTAGTATTTTGTACTTTTATACTATGAAAAATGTCTAAGAAGTCCTGGGTAAGACTGAGTGTTGGAGAAAAAACCTGAAGAAAGCTTTATTAATTCCCATAGAGTATTTGGAATGTGTGGAAGATTTCTGACATGGTAATTATGTCATGAAAGATTGTCCTGTATTTCCTGTATTTTCCACCTATGTGGAATGTCATGATAAAGAGCCTCATTTTGCAGCCTTTGACACATCAGTGGGAATCGGCTGTGCAGAGCTGTTGCAGGACTGGGCTCAAGTTTTCCGTGTAGAGTAGTGAAAAGTTTCCTTTCTGCAAGTCTCATGCTTCCCATCTAGGTGACTGCTTATTAAATCTTTATCCAGCAGGGACAATAAACCAAATAGCCTGGTGGGTAGCTAATTGGCTGGAGTGACTCAAGCCACATATAAATCTCATTTGTACTCAGTACGTCGACTCTCTCTGGCCTCGTCGCTCTCTCTAGTATTCATTCATTTTGAGACGGCTTGAATATAATGCAAAGAAAATAATCCCTGGTTCTTTCTCAAAGTGTCTGGGAGGATACTTATAGGATGATTCTCCATTATTTCCCTTTCATAAGCCCTGCAGTTTAGGAACTCATCCTCCTAAAAGGTTGCACAGGGAACTGGCCCCTGTGTGGGCAGTCACATCAGAGTCATCAGGAAACCAGTACAACACTGAGACCACATCACCCTCCTGTCACCAGGTCCCTGGACATGAGGAGGCATAGCAGGGGTTGCTATCTCTATGATAGCTTGCCCTCCTGCTGTAACCGCTTTGAGAATAAATATGGAATTCAGCCCCTAAGGGTACCAATCTGGCACCTTTTGCTACTGCTAAACTAATACAAGTGATGAGAAGCAACACAAGCTCCCATTGAAGGCCCAGCCTGCCCTGGCTCATGGGCGGATCATTTGAGGTCCAAGCCGTGTTTTGTAATTTCCAGCATTTCATAAAAATACTGCTTTTATATTCCTCTCCGAGCCATGGCCAACTTTTGAAAACTTCGTAATTTGCTCCAGTTGGATAGAAAAAGTGTGTTTTCAAGATAGTGACATTTCCTAAATGAGCCGGTTCCTTCTGAGCTATACCAACTTCATAGCATTTATCCACTAAGTTAGTCAGGCTCAGCCTGAAACATTTCACTGCTGTGAAAGCAGCTGCTCCTGAATGAGGTTAAAAGCCAGTTGTGCTTTTGCAGTACATTCCGCTACGCTGTACTTTGTGCTGGACAAGAGAAAGCTCAGTATTTTTCCCTGGTGCTGGGCATTTCTGGATGCTGGAATTAACTTTCTTTTTCTGCTAATCTCTGAGTCTCTTTTTACAGGGGACTGGATCCCGTTCAAATCCTTTCTTAAACACTTTTTTAGACAAAGCTGCAATGCAGTATCAGAAGCTGTACCCGCTTCTGGTTGCGCCGCAGTCACTACTGTCATCTATGTAAGTACATAGGTACTGCCAAGGTTAACCCACTGATTAGGGAAGCAGGGTTCATTGTTTCTTTCTAGCTTTCTGTGTAACTTTCAACAAGTCACTTAATTTCTCAATGTCTGAGTTACTGGTCTTCAAGATAAGGATAATGATGTTTGTCAGTTTCTGAGAGCAGTTGGGAAAGCTAGTTATAGCTGTGTTAGCTGATTTTATCTTTCCCTCTCAATTTTGTGCCATGTTATCACCCTAAAAGTGCATTGCAACCTCTTTCTTTACCCTAATGGGTTTGCTTTAGCCTCCCAGTGAAGTTTTTGAATACTTGTGGTCTTTCTCTGGCATGTCAGAATAGATCTGACACCTGAGGTCTTGTTTTTGGGCTGTGGGGTTTTTTTTGAGGAAGTTTTCACCTCATGGTGATTAAGAGCTAGCGTTTACTTAGGTAGTTTAGATGGCAGTAACTGTTCTGCCCTGATCATGCAGGCTGTATTATGTTGGATCTCGAGTGGATTTTGCATATGAGCCGTGCATTTTCACTGCATTCAACCCTAGGCTGTCTTGACCAAACTGCTGTTACTAACTGAGCTAGGTCAGTTAAAGCGTCTCTATGGTGGGGTGAGAGCCCTTTTGTCTAGATCACATCCGTATCCAGCCCCGTGATAATTCAATCTATTACCAGAATTAATTTCATTTTCATTCTACGTATTTTTCAGGTGAAAAAAAGTAGAAAACAAAAAGGAAGTGAGCTAAAGTGAGCTTTTCTGGAGTTTCCTGGTTAAGACTGGTTGTGCAGGAACAGTTTAGTTGACTGCAAGCTGTTTTGAAGAGTTACTAAAATCTAGCTGAGTAATGTTACTATGGAACTTCAACGTGGCAGAAGGATCCAAATGGAGCATTTAGGAGGGATGTTTGGGAAGAAGGTGAGAAGCTAGAAGAAATAAATGCTGAGATGCAGGCAGGGGGCAGAGCTGTTCAAAGAAAATGAGGACAGAAAGTCTGAACTGCATGCAAAAAGAGGGGCTAACTTGGTCCCACTGGCAGGAGAAGGAGGAAATTTTTGTGGAATAATCGTCTTCAGAGGACAATGCTCTTGGGCCAAGAAGTTCCATGTGAAATTTCTGGATGTCTGTGTCTCTGCTAAAATGTTTATGGGTCATATTTTACCCTAAGTTACGTTCGTATGAAAGTGGACCGATTGCATGAAATTTAGAGGAATCAACATTCAACTGAGAGCTGAATTTAGCTTTGTATTTCTAGCCTACTGGCTACAGCTGGCATACATCTGAAGCAGTAAAGATGATGCATGGTACTCCACAAGTGATTTGTGACCAGGAGACAGTTTTCTTTAGGACACTGCTGCTGAATTTGACCTCATTTTTGCTGTGTTAGATACTGTCTCCCTGGTGGCAGCATACATAGGTGTATTAATAAGATTCTTACCAGATCTCTCCTTGAAATCTGAGCTTATGGAGCTGATGAAAAGGCTTGCTTTTAGGAGGTGCTGGTGATTATTCTCGTAATGCTCAGGCAAAGCCCACAAAGAATTTAACATCCAAAAAGATGCCTTTTTTGTTGTTGTTGTTCATCTGCAAAGGTTTAATCCTAAAACCTTGTGCGATTTTTTTTGTTTTGTTTTGCTTTATTCTCATTACCCAAAAAAGAGAAGTGCCAGTTCTGTCTAAGTCTTTCCTAGGCTTTTTTAGATGGAGTGACACACGTACTTCAAAACAGAGAGCAGTTATCAGCTGAGTTCAGCTGGAGAAGGGAATGCTCACGAAAGGTTACAGGACAGTTTAGCCAGAGATAGCTGCTGATATGAATAAATAGCACTCTGCATTTCTGAAGAAACTTATTCAAATATCTTAAAGCATTTAATGAAAGTAGTTAATTTAGTTTTGCTTAACTCCAGTAGCTGAATCAACATTATTATTTCCATTTTTTAATCAGGAACAATCAAGGCACAGAGAGAAAGAGGAAGTGGTGCCTGCATTTCTTCCTTCCTCAGTGTATTGTACATGCAGATGGGACTTGGAAAAGTAAAGACCATGTTCTATGGGCAAAGGAAGCTCAGATGTTTCTTGACTATATTAAAGATCGTTGGCTTTTTTTACACTGTTGTGGTGTTGTAACACACATGCAACTTCTTTGCCATTAAAATCTTATTTCTGCTTTCAAAATGAGATTAAAAGACCCTGCAGTAACTGCAAATTGAGGCCAAACACATTTAACATACCAACATGTCAACAGTCTTATTTTTAATAGCAGAATTTAAAAAAATATATTTTGGTGTTGTGTTTGCTTATTATTTATAATTACTCTCTTAACTTAGTTAATATAACTTCAAAGACTTGTAAGCATTTTTTTTTCCCCAATTGGATTTCCCACAGCTGAGTAAGTCCCAGTGAGTGCCAGTGTTAGCTTTGTCCAAGAAGTAGATGTTCGAAAATCAAACCAGTCTGTCGCCTCTTTTAATAATCATAGGGGAAGATTATACGTGGCTGAAATAAGTAGTGGTGGTGTTTGCTTCATGAAATAAGTCATCAAAAGAATACTGAAGCTCCCTAACACATGTAAAGACGGAAGTACCTTCAAATAGTTACATTGTTCTGGATTGCTTATATGTGTGATTGCTTGTATGTATGACTGCTGTTAACCTCTGTGAGAGCTTCAATATGTAAAGGGGAAAATAGCCCCTGAGGATACTTTGGACACAAGTATTTAAAGATGGTTGTTACTTGTCTGTTTAAACTGTCAGTGGAGACAAAAGCACATGCAAGTAATAATGGCAGCTTGCTAGCACTGGGTTTGGGCAGAGCACAGATGTATTGCGGCTGAGGCATCTGTCAGAGAATGAACAGTAGGAGGAACTGAGTTGTTTGTACATTCAACCTGAAATGAGTACAATGAGTGGCTGCATTTAACTTTTTGTTACTTGAGAATGAGAATCAGATCTCCGTTCTTGAAAACTTGCAAACAAGTTTTGGGTTTGTACTGTTTTCTAATATCTTTTCACTTCCCAGGAGCCAGTTTTAAAGTCTGTTGATGCTTGGAAGACCAGATTGGAAGGACAGCAACAGAAAATTTTATTAGCTAGTACAATTACTGCTTTCTTCTTCGAGAGCCAAATTCATCTAGCATAGAATGTTTACAAAAGAAAAGGCTGGAATGCACGATAAGGTTTTCCCTTTATCAGAGACATATGGACTCACCATCACTGGATATATTTGTGAGACACTATAATAAAGAACACTCCTCAGGCATGTCTCACATTTCAAGGATCGAAGGGCAAACTGGATGCATGTCCCTGCTAGGAAATGGATGAACCAGCTTTTTCATATGCAGTCTCCAATTTTGGTAATTCCTGAGAAGCTTTTAAAAGCCAGGATGGAGTCAGTAAAACCTTGTCTTATTAGCCTCCAAAAGGACACAAAGGGGTTTGGATCGCAAAACTGGTCTGCGTGCCAAGTGCACCTCTTAAGTACTTTCATACTGTCTCAGCCTGCTGTAACTTTGGGTAGACACAGTACAATAAAGTTCATGAAGCAGATGAAAACAGTAGATGAAGAGACTGGGTTTACTGGGAGAATTCCCACCTGAGAAATGCAAGTCAAGCTTCTTTGTACAAGAAAGCTAATAGATGTCTTTCCCCACTCCGTGCCTCCTAAGTAGAGATTTTTTCCTTGTTCACCTTTCACATACACATAATCGCCTATTCCATAGGTGGGACGGTCTCTGAGATTCATTTGTCTCTGCTGATAAGTGTTGGTCCTGTGAGAGGTTCTCAAGTCTTCTTCAATTGTATTTGAGTCTTCTTTCTTTTTAGGATATTCATATCCACTCTTACATGCTAAACTCAGACATCAGGGACTTCTGCAGAGGTTCCCTATTACACAGTTGTCTCTGCCTGCTATTGCAATAAAAACTGGCAACTTTTTTTCCCTCACTAAGCATCTCCACTGTTATGCATTTCCTTAAATAAATGAGCTTCTGGGTTTGTTTTTTAATTTACTGAGGTACAACTTCTGCTATATATAATTAGAATGCATGAAATCTTCAGAACTGCAAATGACTGTTTTATAGGACACACCACTTTTGGTTCTGGGTGCTGTGAACCATTATATATCTCTATATGGGTTTTGGGGAAAGATGGATTAAAGAATCAAAAACTGTGTAGGCCTTAAGTCAGCAAATGTAGTGGATACTTATTTCTTAACAATTTCACTGATTCACATCTTTTTGCCTCTTCCTTTGGTTTTGATGGGGATCACTGGTGTGTTCAGGGAGAAATTCTCCTTGCCTCTCTTGTTTTCTGAAGTTTCAAATGTGCCTAGAGATCAGTGAGGTGAGAGTGCAGCTGGGAGCTTCGGATCTGGAAGAATGACTGGCCAGGGATTCCTCTGAGCTTTCTGGGAAGGCTGGGTGAACGAGCTGAACTTCTGGCTGCACTGCTGTTAACCAGCATTGGTGAGGCTCCTTGCCTTGCCAGAGAGAATCTTGCTTCCTCTCAGAGCACTTCTTTGGGGAAAGGCCAGGAAGGAAGTAATTCTGCATGATTCAAGAGAGACTTTAAAGGTCTAGGCTCTATTTTTTAGGAGACAGGCAGGCAAAGAGCCTACTTTGTCATATACATGAAACTGTAAAACTTCAAGTTTTTATTGCTTCTTACTTTACAAAGTTTTTACTTTGCTGTATCTTTACTCTCAATGCCTGTATATTTAACCTTAACAAAAGAAGCACAGTAAGACGAGCAAATGGAGTGCTATTCAATTTGCTTACTTATTTTCTGCCTGAGAAGGTTATGTACCTGCTCCTTGTGGCAGAAGGGGCCATGTGCCGTGGTTGCTCCTCTCCAGTGTGACCAGGTCTGTTGTGTGTGTACAGAACTGAGCTGGGCAGAATTCGGTCCAGGTGCAGCAAGCTTACCGCTTGACGTGCAATACAACCGTAATAATGTCCATGCCCAGGAGCTCCAGAGTTTCCTGGAATCACTAGATTTACTGTGAACACACCATAACTAATTTGGATGTTTGAAGTACACCCAACATGTCCAAGAGTTGCTTGACTGCATTCGTGGTAGTTCTCTCAGCAGCTGTGCTGGGCTTGTGTGGGAGTAGGACCTTCCAGATGAGCATTGTCAGGAGAAGGTCATGAGTGAGATAAACGGAAGTTAAGCATCCGGAGCACAGTCCTCAAACACNTTTATTTATTTATTTTTAAATTCAGGTACTGTTTATAATGACCTTAGGGCATGTGTAAGAAGAGAAGATCTGAGAAATGTAAATAAGAGGACTTTTTGGGTCTGCTGCAGACCTCACTGATCTGGGCGCTTCAACTTCATGTCTCCGCTCTTCTGTTCCATAGCAGTAAAATGGAGTGATGAGGGTAAATTCTGCATGCCTTGAAGCTTTTTTGAACATTATGTGAAGTGCTCAGAAATCTTTAGGTGAAAAAGGCTGGGTTAAAAACAGCAATTATTGCCACATTTACCTTCTCTTGATCTGAGAGGAGCAAGCAGAAAATGCAAATGCTTGTGTTACCATGAGAAATTAAGATGTGTTCATTTCAAAAAATTTCCCAATAACATAGCCTTTCATGCCATCTGGAAATTTCTCCAGAAAACTGTCCTCTGAAGCTTTCATCCTTTCCCTCCTTATAGTGTTTTGCCTGATCACGTCATCAGTGGAAGAAAACAGAAGTGAAACAAAGGGTAGCGGTACTGAAAGGCAAATGTTGATGCTTCAAAACCTTGTATCCTACTGATGTCAGTGGAAGTTTTAATTCCAGTTGAGGTTTGCAGTTAGTTCTGAGGATGAGCAGAGATGGGTTTTTGGATAGAGAGGAAAATGACCAGCAAGTGTCCACCTGGGTTCTGCGAAGACTTGCAGTTTGGAGACTGATCCCCCAAAGATGAAGAAACGTGGGTTTGGCATGATGAGCAATGCTGATGTATTTATATCTTAACCCCTGGCAGAGTGAGGTCTTCAGGAGGATGGGACTCAGAAGTAGGATAGAGGTGAATCTAAATTAGGGAAAAAGGGTGAAAAAGAAAAGGAAGGTGCAGTTTGACAGCAATAACTGTCTGGATGCCTGTGTTTATTTTGGAGTTTGTGGTGGAGCTGAGTCTCACCAGCAGTAGTGCTGCGTGTAGAGTGCTCAGAGTAAATAGAATCCATAAATAGTTTTGTAGAGAGTCAGGATTTTATTTTGCTTCTGAAATCGGACCTTTAGTGACTCTTGGCTCTGCCATTTCTTTTCTTACCTTATTGGCGGGGTGAAGCTGATATTGCTTAGCTGAAATTCACATATATGAATACACTTTCATCTCTTTCTCTGTTGCTTTGTTTATCTGTCTCCGTCTATCTCTCTGTGCGCCTGCTGCTTGTCTGCCTGCCAGTTTTTTCTTTGTCTCTATCACTTCATCATTGAACCCATCTGTGTAGAAAATGGGATATTTGGCTGTCTTGTATTTTTTTTTATTATTTTTTTTTAATTTGTGTCATTTTGTTCCCTGAGACTTACGAGGATAACACTCGCACTCCTGGGGGTGCCAGGCATTTCAGATCTTGCATTTAGGAGGAGCCGTGATGCTTTTTGCGTCTGTTTGTCTGTCCATCTGTCTGCTGGTCTATAATAAGCTGTGCAGCGAGACAGCAGCTTACTATCTGTGTGTGTGAAATTAGCTAATTGGTGTTAGCAGCAATATTTTCGCATGTTTTATAAGCAAAGTGCAGCAAGGTATATAAATGTAGATATGATCCAGAGACACACACACATACACACACGCGCGCACGCAAGCCTGTCACTGCTCATGCATAGACGCTCAGAAGTAATTAATGTTAATAAGATTTTAATGTGCTTGTGAGATCATAATGAGGAGAAATGAATGCTCTGATTAGAAAAAGGTAACTGTGTGTGTGTTTTGGCTTCAAACAAGATTCCCCGTCTTTTTTATAAATCACAATTTCAAAACTTGTTTGTGATTGCATCAGTCGGTTTTTATTTTCAAATTAGAGGTCTGTTTAGCCGTTTGAATGATTAGCCAAATAAATGGGTAAAACCCAGATCATAGGGAATGGTGCAGATTTTTTTTTTTCCTCTTAGAAAGCAATGCTACTATATGAGAGGGCTGGGCAGCCTCATCCTTCTAGCGTTACATTTTTTTGATGCTGCTTTTAAAGCCTCATCAGAAACGGCTCTCGGAGGCAGTGCTCATTTTTTACAAATAGAGATGTTTATCTATAGGTGTCTGCAATGCATAATCAACCGCTGAAACTATTGTGCCAAGGCACATTCCTATTCATCAATAACGATGAATCCTCAGAGTCCAGATGATCACATGATACCTTGATAATATTTCGAAATAATTAGTTTAAGAAAGCAGAACTGTATACATGTATTTTTTTCTTTTAATCAGTTGGTTTCCACATAAGAGAGAAGGGAAAGTGTTTGCAGGAAATATTTTCCAAGCTAAGATATTTTTCATCCTAGATGCTGTGTAGTCACCAGACCCTAGCTTGGCTACAATCCAGCTGGACACTAGGGGTCCTTCTCTCCAGCAAATCAGTGGAAACGTTGTCCAGAGGGCTTTACTTTCATTTGCATAGTTATTATTGTTATTATTTTGAGTAATAAAATATATCAAAATATTAAAAAGTTCTTTCTTGACAGTGCTACACAAATCATTTCGGGATTGGTTTGGTTTTTTTTTAATTGACACTGAGACATTAAATATTCAAAACCATCTAGAATTAAAAATGCGAGTTTAAAAAGTTCATGCTCCAGTGCGTGCCATGTTGCATACTACCCACTTATTTATTTTGGTGGCACCTGGCTTGAGTGGTGTTTTAAAGTGTTAGATCTACGTTTGAATTCACTGAATATGGTTCACTTCCATAAAGTGCTGAGGTACCACAACAGTGGTTGTGATGAGAAATGGTAGAACATGGTGATAAGATTGCAATTTCCAAATCATGCTGAACAAAAACCAGTGTCAGTAGATACAGCTTTGACATGATTTGAAGTCTCTAAAGATGATAATGTGACAGTTTGTTTATAATGAATGAATTTATTTTAGGGAAAGGAAGCATCATGCGTAATGTGTATTTGTTTATTCCTCTAAACACTCCTTTCAGCCAGCTGCTATACAGTAGGGCCTCTAACTCTAGTTTATCATTCAGATATTTCAATCAATGAACTTCATACAGGAACTTTAATTTTATGAGGTAGCTTGGGATATCATCTGCACATGTGTGTGCTTGAGCGTGTCTGTGCAAGCGCACTCAAAGTGGCACTGGAACCTGAACATCCATGCAGTAAGGCCAAAACAAACTGTTGCCCAAGTGCTGCCAGTGTCCAGAGGGGTTTTAATGACCCTGGAAGGAACAAGAACACTGTTACTTCTCCTAAGTGCTTATAGTTTGAGAAGTCTTTTAAATTTTGACTTAAACAAAATGGTAGTCTGAGCTCTCACTATAAGGAAACAACTCATTTGCTTTAAAAATAATTGCTCCTTTCTATAGATAATTTTATTAGAATCTTTTGAAAAATACCAATCCCAGTTTAGGATTAGTATTGAATTCAATTAGTATTGACTTCACGAAATAGGATTCATTTCCGGAAAGGGCTGAGGTACCGCAACAGTGGTTGTGATGAGAAATGATAGAGTGTGGCGATAAGATTGCCGTTTCCAAGTCATTATGAACAAAACCAGTGTCAGCAGATACAACTTTGGCGATTTTAAGTCTCTAAAGAAGATGACATGACAGTTCAAATCGCACTTCGGGGTTAGTATCCTCTTGCATTTTCTTCATTGCCTTTTTCTGCTTGTTGCCTGTATGTTACCATGCCAGTTCCCAAGACTAGCTTCCATGAAATCGGAGTGAAAGTAGGAGCAAGGCAATGGTAAACTCCAAAACCTCTGGATTTTCACCTTGGAGCAGGAAGCAGCTAAACAATGTGGGAACTTTCTCTTCAGTTTTCCTGTGCTCTAGATGGAAAATATTGAAGAAAACACTCAGTTTGATGTTCTCAACATTAGAGATGAAGTAGCGAAGCTCGCTTCAGCTATAGGCTGAAAACTTCTTAAGGCTTGGGGAACTCAGGGGGAGCTGAGGCAAACTGGCTAAATGCGTGAAGTCAGGACACAAAAATGAGTTGTGCTGAGTCCTTGGAGGACTGCTTTAATTCAGGAGTAAATTAGTCTTAGACCAACGTAGCTTAACTAAATAAGGAGCTACAGGGAGCTTTGTGGTTGAATTAGAGCATCTACTCGCTGCTTCAAGACAATTAAATGTGTGCCTACTGATGTCAGGCCTTTAGTTTCTTTGTCTTTCTCAGTGTCCCCATGCAGACTCGGTTTAAGAGACAGATAAACTGTCCCAAGCAATTCGTTCTGTACCGGAGGTCCAGAATGAACCAAATTTCAATAGCTTCTTTGCTCTGAGGAAAATATCATAACACCTACTATTGCTCTGTTCTTGACAGACTACTGGTTGCCCTGCTTCTCCTTGGGCACCATTGTTTCCCTGTGAAGTTGTTGGAGGATCCACAGATAATGAAGATGGCTTTCTGTTACAGTCCGTTTGTACATACATAAGTTCCAATATTTGGGAATAAAACATGCCAAAGGTAGATGTACCATGTATTTGCAATGTCTTATAGAATCATTACATGAAAAGCAAGTGTACTCACAAGTTCTCTTTCTGCTTGGGAACTAGCTGCTTTTACTTATAGTTGGCTATTTTCATGTAGCATTAGTTCAAAGGTGAGAAACAGGGTTTTGGGGTGGGTTTTTTTGGTTGTGATGGCAGAACAGAATATGGTGGGTGCACAGTAGGAGAAGTTACCTTGGGAGAAACTCATTTTCTCTTAAAGAGGCCTGTGCACAGTATGAAAATAGTATCTCCTAATTGTGTGTTGAGATTGTGCCCCGAAGAATGTTTTAGAGTACCTTTGCCAGCCTTACTCATATTACACTTGTTTAATTTGACTTTGTTCCTAAGTATACATATAAGGTTAAAATGCTATTAATTCATGAAGTTTGTAATTGACAAACAGATTGTGAGTTAGCTGATGGAATCTCCATGCTGAACGGCATTGGAGTTGCACATTGAAAACCCCCTGCATAAGGATGGATTTTAGAAATAGTTGTAGGTCCTAGCTCTAATGAGCCAGCAGAGAAAGTGATCAACCTGAAAGCTTCATAGGCGATAGTCTCCGGCTAGACTTGAAGAGGAGGATTTTGTTCAAGTATACTAGCTGATGTCAGTTTTTTTCACATGATCTGGAGACAGTGTACATCCTAAAAGTGCCAAGCATTAAGCTTTAAAAGAACTGATTATCTCATCTTACTTGCCCAGTTCCCTATTTATGTTTTGAAATAAGTAGCTTCTTTTTCCAAAGTGCTTAATGCCCAGAAACACCTGCTGAAGCTGCTGGATGCGGAGAACTTCTAGTAGCTTGTGGATTTAGAAAAGCAGTTTTTGATGCTGGTTTTGAAAATGTTGGCCAGAAGGCTCTTAGGTCTAGATGAGCTTAGAAATTCCAGATAACTGGCGTGACATTTCTGCCAAAAATGTTGTTTTAAAAGGTTGTATAATTGCTGTGTATGGTATTTACATTAAAGTGAAAAATATGGCTATCTGTAGGAAGACAGGAACTGTTGAAGAAATCAAGTAAGTTCACATAGTTCAGTCATCTCTGCTTCCGAAAGTGTCAAAAACTTCTGAGATGGGTAAGGAAAGCCTTCTCATGAACAAGTGTGGGAATACTTAGCCATGGTGGAAGTGCCTACCTTACTGTGCCATGGGATAACTGGCCAAGTCTTGGAACAATGTAGGTGTAGGTTTTCTACTTGCTTAGAGTTCTGTTTGACTTAGTAATGCATATTCACACTGGCCATATGAAAGTTCTTTTTTTAATAAGCTCTTGGTGTCAGTGTTACCTACAGGTTGATTCACACATGAAAGGAAATGGCTTAGTTTTTCTGAAGTTTTATGTGTGGGTATTAGGAAAGCTGTTTGGATATTTGAGGTTTTCAGTAATGCAGAAGCAGACAGCACTGAGCAACTAGATGAAGTCAGAAACTTGGATCGCTATGGCATGAATTTGCTTCCTGGTATCTCAGTTTTGTTATCTGGTGGCCATATGTGTGCTGTCATTAGCGGAACTCCAGTGCCTTCAGGATTAGCTTCAGTCACCACACAAGTATACAACATAGTCTATATATGTGCTAACTCCTACACTTATGCCTGTGTCTACAGGTAGTGCATTTGGAAGGAGTCTGAATGTATAAGAAATGTATGAATAAGGAGTTTGGGTAATGGTTTGATTTCTTTGAAAAATGTTAAAACTTAATCTTTTTCTCATTCCCCAAACCGACCTGCTGCTGACTTTATTAGGAGTAGGCCATTTTACCTATGCCTGTATTAGTGATTCAAGAAAGATTGCAAACTTCCTGTGCTTCCCAAAGCATGGTGTTAGGGATCTGTTGCCTCCATTTATCTATCATTAAGTTACGATTGATATTCTATAAGTCCCTGTCAAGCAGGTGGAACTAATTCATGGGAAGAGCCTTTGCATTCTTTTATGTGAAGGCCTTTCAGATCTGCTTTTGGTCGCTCTCTGCATTACGCTTTTCAGCCATGCGGTTTGCAATGCACATGTTGGCAAATGCAGTGCAGCAGTACCTCCTCTGCTCTGGGACTCCGTATTTGAGATGCATCGGACCACCCTGCTCGCCAGCTGTGTCTTCTGTGTGTGATCCTGGGAATCAGATGGAGGTCGTGGTGCTTAACAGTATCTGCAGGGCTTTATGCCTCCAAGTGAGGTCCTGAGCTCAACTACATCTGCCAGCAGATTTTTTTCTGGAGTGACAGCCTAGGTAATGTAAACTGCTGTGTGAAGTCTTACGCATTGGGCCATCTGAGGTGCCTGTCTTCTAGGCAGGCAGAAAGCTGTGAAATCCGACTTGTGAAGTAATGTCTCTGCAGTCTTCGTTTGTGATATGTGCCACAGACTGGAGCAATCCATTCAGGTACTTGAGCCAGTGAAACAGCTGGAAGGTCCCAGCCCTGCCTATGTGGAGATTTTAATCTGACCACATGATAAACATCCTTCCTTGGATAATGCCCTGATCATCCGAACAGCACTTAAGGGAAGTCCTGTGACAGGTGGTAACTTGTTTCTGTCAGTGGTGGTAACCCAGCCTGCTCTGCTCCCACCGTTCATGTCAGGATCCGCACTTTGGCTTCGAGACTGTGGAGGAAGGGAACGTGGGACAGGGATCCCAGGGGAGGTGAGCAGGGAGTGGGATAAAGGGGTGAGAGGATGGAGCTGGGCCCTGGTTTTGTGGATCTGAGGAAAGCAGGGAGGGAATGAAGCAGGGACCTGTGTCATGGGGTGGGCCATGGCAGAAGGGCATGGACAGTGAATTGTGTAGATAGGTGGTTGAAACAGAATCTGCATTAGAAGGATGGAAAGGTCAGAGTCTGTTCTGGAGAGAAAGAAGACACAGTACAGACATGCCTCCACCTCTGCACATCAGGGGTTCATCACAGAGCTGGGAGATGTCATTGCCAAGGTGTTGGTACCATAAGAACCTTCTTTGCTTTTGGAAAAGCTTGTAAACATTAAAAACAAGTATAGTTGGGGCCCGGTCCTCATTAAATTTTTCTTCTCTCTTAATACAGTAGTCCAGTCTCGATAAAGGTGTTTTTCACAAAATCATGCTTAAATACTGTGCCCTGGGTGCAACTAATGTACAGCACGCCACCTTTGCTGCTTCTTTCAAGGCGTCTTCTAGTTTTTAGTCCTTTTTCTTTCCCTGTTAGTGAGCAGTTGATGAAAAATTGTTAAATTTGCTGCTGCTACTTTGCTGCAACTTGTTGCTGCTATCAGACCAGTTCAAAGGCCTATCAGGTACTTGCTTTTATTCTGAAGACTCTCTGTGAGTCTCTGGACTTGATTGATTTATTTGGAAGCATCTGATGTATACTGAAACTTAAACAATTGACAGTCCTGGTGTAATGAGGCTATCTTGAAGGATCCTAAGAGACACTCTCACTTACTTCTGGCCTGGGTTACTTGTATAAACACGTATCTTGCTGAAATCCAAGCACAAAGATGGTCCCTTTCTGGGCTGGAATTTTCTCTTCCTGAGATACATGATTATTTTGTGGAGGATAAACTGTATTTTTTGTTATTCCTGACAAGTAATTGTTCCAACTGTTAAGCTGCGAGTGCCACTTCAAGTGATCTATTCTAATACATCATTATCCTTGCCGTTAAAAAAAGTTTCCTTTTGCCTAACCTGAGTCTTCCTTGCTGCAGTTTACTTCCATTACTTCTTTGGCAATTAATCGCATTCCCTTTGCAATACCGTTTTATGTACTGGAAATCTAGTGACATAGTCATTTTTGGCAGTTTTTCCGCACTGTTTATGTCCGTTATGATAATTCTTGCTTTTTTCTGGATATTCTTCAGCTGCTTCACATCTTCTTGAAATGTACTGCCCATAATTTGACAGTTTACGTCTTGAAACTTCCCCAAACTGAATATAGCCGAAAGATTACTTCCCATGTCCTTGCGACTGCATGTCTGTTTTTACAAACCCCAAAATGACGACTGACTTCTTGCTTCACCAAGATATTGCTAACTTACGTCAATCTTATAATTCACAATAACCCTAGGTCCTTTTCTGAAATACTTCTACCTGCTCAGTTATCTACATCTTATATTCGTGTGATTAATTATTTTTGCCCAGGTACATTACCCATATTCCTGTTGAATATCATCCAGTGCCTCTGGACAATTTCTTTTATTTGCCAAGGTCATTTTGAATTTTATGAAGTTATTCAGTGCCCTCCCAGGTTCATGTTGTCTTCAAGTTCAGTAAACATGTTTTCTATTCCACCATCTAGGCTATTAATGAAAAAGTCAAATAGGGCAAAACTCAGGGCAGAAATCCAGTTGATGTGGTTTTGTATCTTGATAATTACCGTGTAGATTCCCTTATCCACATAGTTTTGCATCTGTGTGATACTGTGGCTATGCTTGTTTTGTTCCTAGCTTTCTTATGAGAATATTATGTAAGATTGTCGAAGGCCAAAATAAAGTCAAGGTACATGACATTTGCTCCCTACAAGGTTTCTTATTCTGTTGCAGAAGGAAATTATGTTGCTTTGACATAATTTGTTCTTAAATTAATGTTGATTACTACTCATCTTTTATATTTAGGTGCTTGCAAGCTAGTTGGATTCTTTGTTCAAGAGTTTTTATGGGAATTAAACTTAAATTGCCTGGTCTAGAATTCTCTTGTTCTTTCTTTATTCTTGTTTCTCTGCCTTTTAATGGTTGGTACCAGATTTATTCTTCCAGTCTTTTATTGTCTTCTACAGAGTCTCAAAAGTCTGTTTTGGGCAGTTGTTTAAGGATATCAGGGTGAAATTCATACATAAATGACTTGAAAAATACCTAGTTTAGCTAAATACTCTCTAATCTGTTTGCTCGCTCTTCTGGAGTGAGACCATACCCCTCCCTTTTCATGAGTATTAAGTGAGTTATCCATGTCTCTCCACTTGAAATTTTGAATGAAAGGTGGTACAAAAAAGGTGTTAAGCACTCAGCCTACTCACGTCATCTCTTGTCAGTTGATCTTCCTCTTCGTTGATGAACAGATCCACATTTCCCCTCATAGATCTAAATGTGCTAATAGAATGGTTTCTTGTTACTCTTGATGTTTCTTGTTAACTTTGTGCTTTGACCATTATGATTTTGTCCCTACATGTTTGTACAATTTTCAGACTAATTCTCATGTAATCTGATATCATTCTGCTTTTTTTCTTATGTTGGTAGCAGTTAAGAGCTCGTAATTTAGTGATGTTAAACCCCTACTATTTTCCTTTCCTCTTTATTGGGATAGCTTGTGCTTGTGATATTATTAAGGCAGTTAAGCCTCTTTCACTTCTTTTTTCCATTAACTCTCACAGGGATTTTTACCTTCTAGTTCTGCAAGATCGTTGAGATGTACTATACATTCTAGAAGTCCAGTGATTTTATTTTGGTTTTCTCCCTCTTTCTTTTCTGAAGAATTGTGAACTTGATGTCTTGCACCCTCACCCACTCAGTCTGTTCATCCATACAGACTAGAGCCCAACCTAGAAGAAATATCCTTTTGGTCTTTACTTTCTGATTAAAAAAAAAAAATCTCACATGCATTCCATGAAGGTGCCAGAAATCTCTGATCTGCTGTATTCTTCGCTCCACAGAATACGTGCAATTATTCTCCTTTGTGCAAATGCATTGGCTTACTTCACTAATCATGGCTTTTCCCCATCATGGCAGAGCTGGTTTCTTTTGCCGCTAATACAGTCTGGACCTCAGAGCATGCTTGTGCAGTCTATCCGAGGCAACACTTGTTTCCTTTTTCCCTTTTCTATATCCTTCTCACAAAGGTCATGTACCCTTTTATATTTCTGTTGCAGTTGTGTGTGTCAGCCCACCAGATTTCTGTCATACTAATTATGTCACAATCTGATGATGTGTTAAGATTTCTAGTTTATTTTTTCTGTTCCCCAAACTTCTTGCATTATGTGGACACAGGAGATGCTTATCTGATTGACATTTCATCCCTCTGTTTTTTTCTTTCCCCCTCTAGCAACCTATTTTCTGTCTTGCTCACCTCCTCTTTGGAGGTCCTGACCAAGTTACTGTTGTTGATACTTAACTGTTAGGTTTTTCCACTTGCCCATTTTATTCCTTGTTAAAAGGCCTTCCAGTAGGTTAGCAAGTCAGTGCTCGGCTATCGTACTCCTTTTGTATGAGGTGAATGTCCTCTTGTCCTTAGAAGCATTTCCCATGTTCAACGAAGTAAAATCTTTCTTTAGTGTCACCATCTGTATCCATGTGTAACACAGTTACCTCTAGCATTTGTGCTTAAAAGCCACTTAATTCCATTGTAATTTGAATTTACTGATTTAAAAGTTGGTTTATAATATCAATATACTGTATTTCTTTTCCTATACTTCTGGTTTCCATTTCTTTTTTATTTTTCATTTTACCCCCTCTTTCTTTTCTTTATAAAAATTATTTCTTCCTCTTAGCTTGCAAGTTCCTGTGGGAAGAGTTTGTCTTCTCTCATGTCAGATATGTCTTAATAGACTTGCTGTTCCTCTCTCAGTTTCCATTGCACGTAATTTTCTTTTCTTGGTAGCATTTTCGGAATTTTCCAGATCGCTGCCATTGCAACTGCATGGTTCCATACCATTGTCCTCTAAAATTAAAGTGTTTGTCCAATTTCTGTCCCAGCTTTGTGTGAGTGTTCTCTATTGACCATCTTTGTTCATGGTTGTTTGTTGTTTCAGCCTATTGTGAACCAGATGAAGGTTGAATGCTCTTTCCCAAGCCTTACTTAGTCAATAGCCATTTCAGAGCATTTCAACTGTACATCTTAAGGAAATGATAGATTTCTGTTGTACTGAACCTGTCATGTTGCCACCAATGTTTGTGTGGAAATCTTCCACATGAGCGGATATTCAATAGTCATTGGTTTAGTACTTGGAAAGATGGAAGGACATCTGAATGTGAATCTGTAGGTTTTTCCTTTTGTTTGTTTTCTTTTTAGTTTTAAATCATTTAAATCATTGGAAAATTCTAGAGAATATTGTATTTAAATTGCCTGCACAATCTGTTTTCTTACATTAATTCCTTCAGAGACCAGCATTTAAAAATGATGTTTGGATACAGGTGACTTAACTGTGTTTTCCTTTAAGATGACTGAAGTTAAGACAGCCATTTAGTCTCCCTCTGTTATCAGTTCAGAGGAGGAGAAATACCTCTAGAGAGCTATTCATCCTAAATATATTGCAGTTTTAGGATGGGATTAATGGCTCTCTGGAGATGATTATGGTGGCTTCCGTTAGATACCTAACTTTAACAAAGATAATAAATGTATTATATGCATCTTAATCCCATGCCTGATCAGATTTATCTGAAAAATACTTCTACTGTCCAGATATACAACACAGAATGCTACCATGCTTTGTCTTATTTTGTAGAGATTTTGTATATTAGAGTTTCCCAGAGTTTAGAAGGATTGTATTTATTTTAGAAGATTTATTTTTTTAAACCTTGCTTTGTCTCCTTACCTTCGTGATTGTAACGTGCTCTTTAATTAGGTTTGTGGTGAAGAAACTGTTTGGATTCTTTGTTTTGGTGTGCCTGCTTTTTGATGGGTCACGTTGAGACTTCCCTTCAGCCATTTGCTCTCCAGTGTTGGAGGTAAATACTGCTCCATGTTACCTTCCTCACAGGTGACATGAAGATTAATGAAACACAGTTTCAAGTATATTGAA
Organism: Pampusana beccarii; assembly: GCA_013399365.1. NCBI lineage: Eukaryota > Metazoa > Chordata > Aves > Columbiformes > Columbidae > Pampusana > Pampusana beccarii. The sequence continues at coordinate 69,229 of VWYH01004165.1, read as the reverse complement.
CTATAAGTTATGATTTTTAGGTGAATATTTCATCTTGTAATTCAGAGCATTTCATGATGCAGCCACTAAAAATAAGTGATCCCGGACAACAGATTAGACATATTTGTTGTTTTTTGGGGAAGAGCTAATGTCATTTTGGTGTTGCACAAGTTTCCCTCTTTATCTCTGTGCAGCCGTAAGGTGTCCATGACACTATTATTCTGGCCACTCTGTTGCCAAAAAGTTGTCAAGAAATTAGTGGAGATTTCAGAGAAGAGCAACAGAAGTTAGGAGGCTGAAGAGACTGAAATATGAGCAAAGATTACAAGATTTTAATATGTACAGTTTGGACTAAATGATGACTAAGACATATGAGAGCAATCTACAAGTATTTGAAGGGTGTAAAATATTAAGACAAAAAAAGGAATTATTTTAAGATATTCAAAGGGGTAAAGCTCAGCAAGGAAAAATTTCAGAATCACAAAAACTTCCTGAGAATTGCACGTGCTGGAGTCATGAAGCAGATTCTGCAAGAAGGTGGTAAAAAGCCTCCAGTTTCGCATAGCCCAGAGATCACACCCAGGCGTGCACCAGCAGCACACGGGTCTCGTGCCATCCACCTCCGAGCAGCTACCGAGACCAAGCGATGCCCCAGCAGAGGCCACGGGACTCTGTGCGGTCTGGCTGGTCGGCCAGGTTGGCCTGTGTCCCATATCAGGCTTTCCTGAGGGCTCCTGCAGAATGAGCTGCAGTACGGAGCGTTTCTTCTGGTGGCAGCAAACTGTCTTCAGCTGTTGTTGGTATGGAGAAGCCCTTTTCAATCATATGGCTGTACATGCACCCATTCTTTTGATAAGTGTAGGCAGAATCAAGCTGTCACCAGCAGAATATAGGCAGAAGACTCGAGGAAATGTAATGAAGAATTTTACAATATCCTGGTAAAGATTGATATGACTTCAGGTGCTTTCTTTTCCATTTTACCCTCTTCTTTCATCTCTGTAAGTTGGTGCAGTTACATCAAAAACTGTTTTTTGGTGGACTTTTTCCCCACAACGCAAGAGTCCTCAACACACCTATTTATGCATTCTGATGAAGGCTGCAGAGTGACACTGTAGGTTTGGTTAGTTAGGAGCTCCTTTATTTTCCTGGTGAATTGCAGTGGACTAATTTAGGTCTAAAAATATTTATATGTCGTGACCACTGTTTAATCGGGATAGTATTTTTCCTTAATAGGGACATCTTTATGGCTGGTTTTGCACTCATAACAGATACAGACAGAAGGAGTGCAGACTATAGTTCTTGCTTCCTTCTCTCCCCTCTGATCCTCAATTTTATTTTTTTGTGTGCAAAACCATCATGCGTGCCAGCTTGGGAAGCTGGCATCCTTCCTGCTAAGAGCAAACTTGCTCTCTGTTGCAGTATAAATAATGCTTTTTTTCCAACTTTAGAGCAGTATTCTAGTGTTGCATGCATACTCTAGCTCACTGGGAAGCAATAGCTGTATTAAAAGGGTTTTCCATGTGTAAGAAGGGTTTTGTATTTGTGGCTTTGAATTCACTGGACAATTCTGAGCGCACATCTGGGGATAGGCCTTTAAGCTTGGATGATATTAGGTTACTGGAATATTTCAGCTCTGGAGTGGCTTCGTTTAAGAAGGTCTTACTTCACTGGTATGTACAGGAGAAAGCAAACCAAATGCCATTCTTTATAGTACTCCAAATATAAAGCTGGGAGCACGCCCAACTTTGGTAATCCTACATTATCTGTAAACCACTGGAAGCGGAGGGGGAAATTACACCAGGTGAGGCAGATATGTTTGAAATGTCATTTAGTTCGCTAGATTGGGGCTTTTGATTTGATAAAAGCACCTTGTTCTGCTTTGTAAAAGTGGTTGGCTGGGCAAAACAAGAGACCATTTGGTCAGACAGAGGCCGCAGAGGAAGGCTGTTTGGGGCAGGCTCGAGAGATGGGCCATTTTTGCTTGTAGAAGAGACGAATTCAGCAAAGCCACTACAGTCTTTGCTAACAGCACATGAAGTTTCACCATGACCTAATTAGTCCTTATACTCTTGAACAATGTCCTCTGAAAGTCACCTGATAGAAAGCAGTCACTGTCTTCCCTAGACTCACTAGAACTGTTATCTTCCGAGTTGAAAATGCTGGGCTATCTGTCCCAGTCATGCTCTTGGGAAGAGCCTTTCCCATCCTTGCTTCTCTGGCACGTGTGGCCAGCTACAAGCTAAACCCTGAAGAATAAGAATTATTTTCTCCCCCTGTCTGTGCATTTTGTTTTCTGAGTGTGGATGATGGGCTTCTGCACCATCAGCCATCATTTAGCTTCAGCCTGGACGCACTAGCGCAAGTGTTGCAGGGAGGGATTCTGGGTTTTAGGGTTACGCTGTGTTGCTACAGATCATGTCACCTCAGTGGGTAAACAGTCCAAAAATAAAACCAGCAAATGATACAAAAAGGAATCCAGTTATATTTTTATATCTCATTAAGTTTTGCTCCTCCTTCTGGTTTTATTGGCAGAGATATCAGGGGAGTGTACATCTCCATCTGAGAAGAGGTGAAAAGATTTGCAGTGGTTCTGTGGGTGGACGCTTTTTTTTTTTTTTTTTTTTTTTTTGCTATGGGGATTAAGTGGGAAGGGGTTTAGGATCTCCCACACCTGTCTCATTTGAGGAAATCTTTATTTTATCATGTATAGAAAACAGCTGCTGATTTAAGATTTGTTACTAGTATCCTGCCTAGGGGTTCTTTATTTAGGTACTCAGCTCAAAGAGCTGCTGTCATTTAACCCAGAGGATTGCTCAGTATTGCTGTGAGCCAAAAGTATGGTTGAGTGGACCCTCTTTTGAACCCTGAACTTGCCCTGCATGGTAGTGACAGATGAGCAGAGGTGGAATAAAGGTGAAATTCTGCCAGCCTAGGCTTTGGGGTCAACACTGGTCTGTCCCCAGAGCTCTGCATGACTTTGATTTATGACAGCAGAATACTGAGCAACAGCCTGTCCTCTTCAAGCCCCCACGGTTCAATGTGAGATTAATAATTAATCAATACTGTTATCTTCTGTTATTCTGGGGGGTCCTTGGCTGCCTACCTGTACTTCTCAGGGGATAGCAAAGACGTGGCTGCATGATTGTGTTGGAGCTTGACCTGCATTCTCTGTCCAAGCACATAGTGCAGCCCAAGTTAGGAGAGACAGTGGGAAAGAATACTGCATGCCTTTGGTTTTAGTACACCTAGATCCACTGAGCAACTCCTTACCAAGAGTTTTGTTTGGGTTTTTTTTTGCCTAGCTTCGTGCTGGGGTCCTCCAGTATGCTCAGTGCCTATGTAGTTAATGGCTTTTCTGGAAATGAATTATGGCTGCCAGGATTGCTAAGGCCCTTATTCCAGACATGCTTCCATGTCACGTTTATGCTGAGGTTATGGTCCAGTCAGCTTTTCTGGCTTTAAGTAGGAATGGAGAACCTTTCTGTGTCAGATTTTGATCTTGAAAAAAGTTGTTTTTCAGACAGTAGCTATGGGTTTGATAGAATAAGAGTTATTATTACTCTTTTTGCAGCTATAATCTTCTGCTGTAAGAATTCGGTTTGTCTCATGTCCCCTACTTAGGATTTCTCTGTAGTTATTTATACCATACTTACTGGATCTGGGATGCATGCGGTAAGGGGCATGACTCCTCAGTGTGGATCTGCAAACATGACGATGCATGGAAAACTTCAGTTAGTATTTAATGAACTTCTTCATATATTCAATAGGAGGACAGAATACGAGCCTTGGCAAGAGTTTGTATCAAATTTTTTTTATTTTTTTATTTTTTTTTTAAATACTTAAAGCACTGAACTTAAGCACACTTCAACTCAGGAGCTACAGAAAAACACGTGATTTTCCTAAAGTCATTTCTGTAAGCCTTGTAAAGGCCAAAGAATGAGGTATTCCCAGTGAGTTGAAAAAATCTTAATTACAAAAATCCTTTAGTAGGTACAAGTTGTGACTATTCTTTCTCTGAAAACACCAGCGTTTCTGTCACTTCACTGGGGGTCTCTTTGTACAGTAGACAAAAATGCATAAGGAAAACAAAACACATTGCTTCCAGGAATTAAAAAAGAGTATTTTCTTTGTTCCAAGTAGCATATACTGGTAATTCTGAAAATTAAATAGAATATTTTTCTAAAAACTTAGTATGCAGCTCAAGCATTTCCATGGAATGTCCTTAACTATTCACTGACTCATTCGCTATTCATTTATAGCTAATATATGGCACTTCTATTGTGGTTTCTAAAGCATGGAGGTTATGTGAGTCAGATGCAATTTAGAATAGAGATTATCTTTAAATAATCAAAAACATACTTTGCCAAAAATACTAAAAAAAAAAGGAAAGAAAGCATTCGGCGTTATCAAAATATGAAGTGCTTTCTAAAAACGACCTTTTTTTCAATAAATATGGGGAAGAAGTGTTATGTAAACCTAAGTGTTTAGCAGACATTCGTTTACTTCCTTCAAGGAGACAAGGGGTTTTAAGAGCTCATGAGAAAGGCACATCCTTAAGTACTTGCACCAAGGATGTGATGGAAACATTTTTCCTTGAAAACTTTTGGCAAGAAGACATAAGGTTAGAGGTGGCATGAATGATAACTTTCTTGAAGACTCTAATCAAGGACGTTTTGGAGAATGTGGGGGTTTGGATCTCTCCTTCAAAAAGGGAGGGCAGAATCAACAACGAAATACCTCCCTGCCTACCCTTTCTTTTTTTTTTTTTCTAATTCTTCCTTGTCCTTCTTAAGCTGATTCTGGTTCTCATGAAGTTTTGCCTTAATGATACAGTGTTAGTAAGGGCAATTTTTTTTTTTCCTGTGACTTTGAAGTTGCTTTGTTGTGACAGCTGCTAGGCTGGCATTTCCTGGACATCAGTGGGATATGATGATAGCTCGCCTGCTTCCCTTCTTTCTGATGGATTTTCTCAGGAAGTGTAGCTAACTGGCAGACTCAGATTCACGTATTAAAAAGCAGAAGATGGATTGTAGTGGGCTAGATTTGAGAGAAATGCAGAGAACTGAAGAATTATCAGCTTTTTTGTAACATAGTCAGCAACGTGATCTAGAGAAAGAATCAAAAAGGTCTCAAAGGTAGGAGCATGTATTCATCCTTCAGCTCATCTCTTTGGTTTTTTGGGTTTTTTGGTCCCCTTTATTTTTTAAGAGTTTGGTGCAGCAACAAATGGTGCTGGCCTGTCAACCTGATGCCAGCCTCAGTAAAGGCCATAGAATAATGTGTATTTTTGCTATCGAAAGATAACATACTGATGGCTTAAAAAATGCCAAAAAGCCATGCACGGAAGCATTTTCAACAATATATTAAGCTTCATATTTTTCAGTTACAGTGTAGCTTTTTCTCATCTGCTGATCTTTTTTTTTTTAATAACCAAAGGAGCAAATATGTCTTGGTTTTGAGCTTTAATGTGGTGCTTTTTGTACTCTGATGACCTCCTAATCACACTCTCCATGACATGTCAATCTACTGCTATGGAAAGTGGGTGATTTGGGCTGTCATGGAAGTGTTGATATGCTCATTTGTCCTGTGCACTTAGGACAGGGGAGTTCAAAGAAATGCATTAACCAAAGGAATGAAATGGTATGGGAACCCATAATTCAGCTATTGGGTGTCCCTTACCCAGTTCATGAGTGGTTCTTTATGTGTGTTGTGACTTTAAATGCGAGCACCAGGTGTGAAGATTTCTGTTTGTTTTTATTTAAGCAAAAACAAACACAGAAATTTCAGAGCTGATGCAGATGATGAAATGTAAAGATGTGAGATGGATTTAGTAAATAATCAGGGTGCATATGTCTAAACAAAGAAGGAGATTGTAGAATGTGGTTTTAGTTTATAATGCTCTACTTTCATTACTATATAACCATCTGCCTCTCTGGCATTTTCCTTAAAATCTGGTGATCTTACACTTCAGTCTGTAACCTTCAATGTTACACTGTTTTTTCCTCTGCTGAGCTAATGGAATCATCGAGATGACAAGGTAAATGCTGTCAATATCTACAGTTTTATTCTTTGTAAAAGCTAAAAGACAGGACTGACCTTTACTATCTTCTCAATTATTATATCTTCACAAATGAAGAGACCGGTCTAGTATGCAATTTGAGAGGCATCACGTGAATGTGAGGTGAGGGGGAAAGGATCTGCTCCTCTTGGCACTGACAGGACTTCTTCTGTGGCCTTAGATGCGATACCCAACTGTTTTGCCAGAAATTTCCCGTTTGTAGTGGGTAGCTAACTTGCCTCTCTGGTGAAGGTTATGACGCTTAGGTAATATTTGTAAATTATGTGAAAATGCTAAGTGTTGTAAATAAATAAATAAATAGATAGATAAAATTATGTGTCACCATTAAATAGAAGACTGTACAAGTGAACACTTTTGCCTTCAGAGTCCAGGGCCTTTTATGCTGTTGTTCAATGAGTTGGACAGAGATGTATGATATTGCAGAATTGTCCTTGTTTGAGGAAGGTGTGGTCCAACATCTTAAATATACTTTTCTAGTTTTTCCTGAGAAACAGCATCATCACTTAAAACTTACTACTGAACCTTTCTTCTGAAAGTCTTTTCTAAGGTTTTTCTTCAGCTTTTCAGTTTCAGCAAATGACTAAGAGATACAGATTTCTAGATCTGCATCTCAGTCCACCCATGACTTGCTGGAAACCCTGGAGCAAGTTAATTTGGTTACTCTGTGCTGAATCTTGACAGATCTACTTGGATCTGCCCAATGCTCTACTGGATACTGTGGTGAAGAAAGCAGAAAACTTGTCCATGGACACAGACTTGAGGCCTTAGAATTACCGTTCCACTTTTTTTCATCTGTGAATCGGTTACACGGATGAAAACAGATTCATGATCTGAAATGTACTTGTAAAAGATGCAAACATGGCATGCCTCAGTGAGTATATTTTGTTGGTTTTAAGAATGGTGAATGTTTCTTTTTTGATGCATGGTTAAAAGGGTTAAAAGATCAGGAAGGCTGAACTCAGGTTAGTGGTTCTCTTGGGTTTTTTTATTATATATGTTTTTGGAAGAAAAGGAACTTGAAGCTCCTTGCCTAGGCTGTTCTTGAGTTGTGGTGTAGATGCTTTGAGGGTATAAACCACAGAGGAAGTTGGGATAAAATAGCTACTTAAAAAGAGATTAAGGGATTTACTTCAGTGCCTCTATGGGCTGTGATTTAAAGGGAGAAGAGCCTAATTTTTCATATTGCAGCTACTTCTATTAGCTACAGGTTTTAACTTCTTGGAAAGATTCTCATGTCTTTCTATCAGCCAATTTTGGGAGTTAATCCAGACCAGTCAACAGAACGGCATGTTGCACTTGATTTCTTGGTAATTTTAAAAGCTTTTCAGTGTCTAATCTGTCCAGTGTAACTCCCTAGTCTTTTGCCACAGATGATATTGATCAGCAAGAAAAATAGATAACTATACTTAAACTCCATTTTCCAAAGGCTAAAAAAAAAAAAAAAAGATAAACTGAAAGTTGAGGTGTGGAGGGAAGAAGGCATTACATAAACCAGAATTGAATACAGAATGGTGACTCCAGGTGAGAAGACTCTTGAAACTTCTCCTTGTGGACAGTTTTGGTTTTGTTTTTTTGTTTCCTATAGAGTTATATTAGGAACAGGTTAGAGACAGGAGCTGAGATTTGTCTTCCAGCTTCCTTTGCCAGCGATGATCAGTGGGGACACAGCTTTGTCAATCTTTGAGTTTGCTGACACCCTCAGAATGCAATTGAGAACCACAGTTCTCAATAGAGTATTTTTGTAGAAGTTCTTGATTATCTTTACTGGAAACTAGTTTCTGTGTGACAGATAAAATGAGGATAGCATGACATTGGGAAGTTGAGATGGAAAGCCCACTACTGTTATCATGTTCAGTAAGTGGAGGGTTTTTTTCAGTAGTCCCGGAAGAACAAAATTATATGCCAAGTAGTAGATGTTGGCATTTAAAAGTGTTTTCTCAGGTGGTTTATATTCAGTTATATCTGCCTATCCTCTATGAAAACCACCTTGAACCTCTTTAAATTTTCTGTCACAAAAGCTTGACTCTAGAATTGTTCTCCATTTGTATACGTTTATTTTGTCTTTTTCAAATGTCAGCTCAGTATTTCAATAATAGATTTAATCATGCCCGAAGTTCTTACAATCAGTTTTCAGTAGTGGATCATCCAGTTAGGAGATAACGCCCTCTGCATTTTTGTGAGGCTCGATTTGTCTTAGGATCAGACATATCCAAAGTCACTTTGGAAAACGAGTTGTAGATGCTAAAGTAACTTCAGTCAAAGTTTGGAAATTGTATACTGTGAGTGATTTGTTCTCCTAAATAGAAGAGGGCCAGGAGGTGAGTTTGAGCACCTGGCTCCTGGTCATCTATGCAGTTCATGTGTTAGCTTTCCCTGTACTTCATGCTTTCTCAAGTAATTCTGTTCAAGACAAGTCTGCTGTAGAGACATTTAGCTCTGAGCAGTGTGGATATGCGCTAGTCTCAGCCACATAGGCTTAGGAGTTTAGATTGCTCTCAGGTTTAAAACTATTTTTTGTCACCGTGTAGACATTTTGTGACCAGGAACCAATTGCCTGAGACAAAAGAGGGAGACAGTCCCACTGTCTTCAGTCGTTTCACTTAAGAATGGGGTTGACACCAAAGATCCTTTTAAAGTGAAGCAGTAGTTCTTTTCCGTGCCCCATGTGAATTGAGAATTGGCTCTGTTGTGCACTGTTTGTAGGTGTGTTCTTTCATCAAGAAGGAAGAACAGCAGCAAATCTTATTTATTTGAAAGATGCCTCTGACCACATTCACTTTGATGCTATTGAGGCACTCTGCTACCATTTGGGGATCCTCAGTGGAGGTTAAATGAAGGCTGTACTAAGGGTGTACTAAAGGGTGTACTGAGCTAGTGAGTTTGTGGGTAAATGGAAGCTCCACTTTCCTCTGTGAATTCTCTGCTTCCAGTATTAGTCAGGACAAAGTAGATGGCCAAATAATCAGATGTTTGCTGTCATTCTGCCTCCATTGTCTGTGGTGATTTATGCTTGCTCAGAGTTTGCTTGGTAAGGCTGAATCAAAATGTCAGGTTTCTATGCTGGCCATGCACAAAACTTCTGTTTATATGTGTTTGGGCACCTCTTTGTCTTGCCTGTGAAAAGGATAAGAGAATTGGATTGTTCCTGTGAACATAGTTGCTTTCTTTCCTCATTGAGATATATCTGTTTCTTAGACTAGGTTGAATGTTCATTAGTGGGTTCCTCTGGCAGGCATTCAGTGGTAAAAATGTTTTCTTTCATGGGAAATGTTTAATAAATATGAATAAAAATCCAAGACAATCCAACCCCCAGTGGTTTCACTCATTTAACTTTTTCTTATTTCTTAAATTTCATTCTAGTTGCTTTTAAACAAAACCAGCCAGTTTTAAGTCTACATTAGGCCCACACTAAGGTCTAAACTTGTATTTTTGGTCTAGAGTTTGGAAACATGAGTATCTGATGCCCAGGGAAATATATAATTTAATATTTTTTTCTGTGTAAATTAAACCCGGCTTGATGGATTACATGGGGTCTTTTAAGGTATTCTATATGGGATAGTAGCGGTAATGGAAAACAAGTGAAAAGGACAAAAGCTTTGGATTCAGGCCGGCAGACCGTATCCTAGAGGTCTTAAAATACTATTTTAAACCACTGGAAAGTTTGGCTTGAATATTAAGGCTCAAAAGTGCAAAGAAGGAAATAAATTTAGAAATATTTCAGGTTAAATCTTTTCAGTCTGGTTTTCTCTATGCTGCTTTCCAGTGTATGTTTTCCTTAAAAGCCTTTTCTACTTTCAGAAACTGTTTAAATGCTTATTTTATAACTAGCATAATACTCATAATTTTCCAAGTTTTGGGGCACTCAAAGTATATGGTATCCCCGTCACTGAAGCTCCCTAGAAGTCTGGGAGAGAAGCACAGATGAGAAATATAGCTTCTGTGCATTTGTCCAGTATGCCATAAATTTCATCCCAAACCACCTTTGGCCATTGTCACCGAAAGCCCTATCAGCTAGGCTTAAAAATAGTTGTTCAGTCTTCAGTAACAGGGAATAATACCCCTCTTACCTTCATATTTACTAACGAAACTTTAATTTGGTTTGTTGTGCAACGCTGGTGGAGAGGTAGAACTATTATTTTCATTTTGTAGATGAGGAATTGAAGCATGGTGAGACTGCCACTTGCCGAAGTAATGGCATATGTGCAGAGCCTCTGGGTGAACCTCATGCTCCACAGCCTGTGGCTGGTGCCCTGGAGTATTGATCGTTCTTGTTTTATGAGAAAATATTAGTACATACGACACGTGCCAAGCTATTGTGGAAAGATCTATCACAGCCACTTAGGAAATCTTTTTTATACTATTCTCGCACTCTTAGGGAAAGAAGAACAACATCTTAAGTCATCTGCATTGAAGTGAAGTTTCTATGTTTATACATTAAAACACAACCTGTTCATGTAGTGGAACTTCAGAAGAGATCTAATATCTACAAAGACTTGAACTTCACAGGTCTGTTTCGTACCTTTACAGAATCTCTTTCAACCGTAGAGCTGCTTGAGTCAAAATACACCATGAACTCACTGTAAAAGGGAACAGATGGAGATTGGGAACAGTAATTTCCTGCCCAGGTGACACCTGGAGGGCAGTTTAGGGGTACAGTCAGGCACTGTTCTTGGAAGCACTTTTTGGCCGTGAAAGAAGAGAGGAAACAGGAAACTGAAACTTTTCTTCTTATAATCTTTTATGAAATGAAAATACAGGAAATCAGAAAGACATCACTAACTGTGAGTGCAAAAGTCACGGCAGGGTGCAGATTACTGGAGGCCCCTAGTACCCTCATAGTCATTGCCCAGGTGCCTTCCGAGGTGTGAGACACAATGGGAATTCAAAGTGCAAGCTCTTGATTTTTTTCCACCTTGCCTTTGCATCCTCAGGCTTTTATTTTCAAGAAGCCAAAAAGGAACTGAGATTCCAGCTGTATTGTTTGAAGGCTAAATCAGAGGACTTGATCTTTGATTTGCTCTACTATGTCCCTCTGAAATGAATGCATGTGGAAAAAATTTGATCTGGTGGAAACACACCTGTGCAGTGATTTTAAGTCGGTCAGAGGCTGGCTCTGCAACTGCTGAGTTTGGTCATGGCCTCATTCCAGCTGTCACCGCAGAAGTGAGAACTTCTGAATTATCCTTAAGAGCATTGGGCCCAATATAAACCTTTATAATACTTCTGAGATGCCTAGAAATCTTATGATGAGTTGTTATGACAGCTGGTTCCTCCATGTCTCCTGTCATGTCCCCTCTGCTTAAATCTCCCTGTGCTTACAGAGATGCTGGAGAAAGCCAGGGCAGACTCCTGGGCTACCTGAAGGTCTGTTTGGACCTTTCTCTTCCCCCTTCCCTGCTTGAAAGAAAATTGGTCTTCCATTAAAATTTCCTCAACTTTCCAGTGAAGCTTGATAACCAGAAAAAGGTCTTGCAAACAAGTGTGTGCAAATACACTTGCGGAGAAAGTCGTCATGTCAGAGAAATTGATATTTAATCATTATAGATAGTAATACCGACATTAGTGCAGATTACATTTGATTTCAGTGTTTCTGAGGGGTTTTACCAGATTTTATAATGATTTCCTGGGGTTTATAGCATTCTTCGAAAAACAAGCCTTGTCGAAGTACCAGAAACTTTGACAATCCATTTAGAATAGTCAGTTGCCTTATGGTCGAGTTACTTTACCTGAAATGGGGAACAACCATGGTGAAGTCCTGTTTTTGAATAAGACAGCAAGGTCTTGTCCCTGAGCCTCACACGTGTCAGATGAAGTCTGTTTTATCTTACTGTTTTCATGGAAGACTAAAGAGCACATGGTTCTCTTCTGATCCGTAATGGGAAAAAGTGACACTGTGAAGTCTCTTGGAACAGAGGGAGAATTCTGTTCTGGTCTAGAAGATGCTGAATCAGTGCTTTTGGTATTAGAGCAAAGAATGTTTCATAAAATTACTATATTTTGAAACAAGAAAGAGAATCCCAGCTTTTACTGTACTGTTAATGAGGAGCATAGTCAAAGTTCTTTAAAAACCAAAATCGTAGTAGGGTTTGTGTTTCCTCCATCCTGTTAGGAGGACCTACTAAACAAGAGGCAAAATAGCTGAGCCTCAAGCTTACAGAAGTTTTTCAAGGCAAATCTTTAGAGAACTGGAATTATTTCAGTTGAGTTGTGTGTGAGTGCAAGGTGTGAATAGACAGGCCTGCTCACAGGATGGGGACCTCCTGACTTCATGAGCCAGCAGCGAATCTTTTTATTACTCAAGCTGTGAAGTGCAAATGCACTGGAAATGGGATAACTTTTTCTCCCACTACTATCTTTCACTTCTGTTACTTTAAACGATGTTAAGTACAAAAAACTGCAGACAAATGTAATTTTTTTTTTTTTCAAGTGGAAGACTATTTTTATAAGAGGTTTTCACTGATGTTAATAATCTACTTCTTAAGTATCATTCTGCTTGTGAGCATTCCTTGGGCTGAGAAGGTGGCAGTGTGGTTCTCCCATAGGGAATTTTACCAATGAGTTCTGTTTCCATAGCTTACCATCCACTGTCCTTACTTCCTGCCCTGAAGTATGTGATAGGATTGTGCTTTTTGTTTGTTTGCAATGGTGGTCAAAGCAGAAGGTCTGTCAAGTAAGATCCTGAATGAGGTACAAAGGGAGGAAAGTATTACTGAATAGTGAGGAGGCATTTACATACTTCAGAACAGATCTGAATCTTACTCCATTTTCTTTTCATAATGTCCATTTTGTAATGACTACAAGGAAAGGCACAGTTTTGCTTCTTCAGTGACACCTATTTAATCCTGGTTAAGTAGGGATTTTAAGAATTTTCCTTGAAACGACTGTCTGCACCAGAAGAACATCAATTTGGAAAGAGCTGTGAAATAATACAAAAATATCTGTCGATCTTACTGAAATAGAAGGAAACCCATCTAGGCGCTGTCACATGCTTTATTGCTTTGGTAAGGTGTGCTTATAATCCATTCAAAAATACAAGTAAGGGGTTATTAGAATTGCACAGAGAACTGTTCAGAATTTAGGGACTGTAGAAGTCAAGACTGAACATTTTATTGCCAAGGGGAGGCTGGCAGCCTAAAACCATCGCTTTTCTCTTTTACTGTTGTTAGCTGTGTGTAGTGCTTTTATAGCTGAATGCTGAAGAAAAAAAATCCATGTTTTTTATACATTTGATAGACCTTCAGTAGAGGCAGTTTTTGTCCCTGGTCTATGTATTTTACATTGTACGTTGATGTCTCACACAGCAATAGAAAAAAAGTAATGAGACTGGTAAAATATAGATTGTGGAGGGAAAAAAGTAAAGACATGTTTGTAAAACTCTGAACATTCATAGAGCATCTCAGGAGAAATAGTAAAAGCCAGATCTCTGGCTAGCTAGTTTTATAAAAAGGGACTGGATTTCCCATGGGTGGTACGTCAGGTGGTTGCATGGTATGACCTAAATGGATGTTGGGGGCAGTGGACGATACTTGTAATGGTGGAGCAGCATATGTTACACCTTCTATTTTCTACACATGCTAGTATCTTTTGTCATAGGTATCGAATTTATCGTGGCTGACCCACACTTTTTAAATAATGATGTCACTTTTGAGTTTTCTCCCTTAGAAACAAAATTGCCTTTTTAATGAAAATATATCGATCCGCCACCCAGCATTTTTTTAGATTCAGAAAAAGCAAACTTTGAATTAAAAATAAAGTACAGATAAGTGGTCTACTGGTAAACTTTCAGAGCTCTGTTTTGTCTTATGAGTGCACAAGGCATCTGTAGCAGTGACAGCTCTGCAGAAAGCCCCACAGCTTCCCCTTGTGTGGGCACGGAGCATCTTGTGAGGAAACCAGGGCACTGGGGAGAAAGAGAAGAAAGGTTGGTGCGCTTTCACTTTGGTTTTGGAATTGAGATGCTGTGGTGAGTGTTTGCTTAGGAGTTGTAGTGCAGACCTGGGACCTCTGCCCCTCACTCTAGCTCCTGTCTCTGTGGCCTGGGAAAACCTGCCCTCCCCTCTCTGACACCAGCTTTGGGAGTGAGCCAGCACGAAGAAGAGCATCTTCTAGTACATCATCTAATATGAAGAGAAGAAAGCTAGTCATTGGTCCTGTTCTCCTCAAGACAGTAACAGAATAGCCATTACCTTTGATAGAACCCAGGGCCCAGCCCTGCGCATGGTCCTACCTGGTGCTCAGCTGCCTTTCTCCGAGTGCCGATGTGGGGAGGTCCCCTCTGTACCGCGCCTCTGCAGTGCGGTACAGCTTTCGGCATCTACCTTCCACCTCCCTCTGCTCGCCTCACTACTACCCCAAAAACCAAAAGCTTAATTTTGTTGGTAGTATTGAGCGGGTAGTTTATTATTATGTAGACTTTTTTGTCTGAGGGCCTGTTATTCATTCCGGGTGGAGGTGTTTGGCTTCAGTCACATGTCTGTGTCCACGTTTCAAGGATTTCCATGGTATTGACATTTCCGTTGCAGGAATTTGAAGAATGTTCAATTATATACAGGCCATGAAACATTTTTTTTTCTTCTGATGTTTGCCAATTGTTCCCTGCCAAATTTTAAACTGGGCTGCTATGACTCTAAGATTTTTATTTTTTTTTTACGTACCTGCTATATTGTAATATATGCACATAGTGCACACACAAATAAAGCTCATATTGTAGCATTACAAGACAGCATCAGATTTTATCTGGAGGATTATTGTGGGCCTTTTTCTAATTTATATAATGTTTTTGTTAATAGTGGTACCTCTTTTAAATGCCCAATAAAATACTGTAGCATTAATTTAAGTAGAAATTTCAGTCATTTTAGGTATCCCCCCATTATAACAGGTCAGGCTTTTAACAGATGTCTCAATAACTTTGCTATTAACAGGAATATTTCATGAATTAAAATCAGGCCTCTTCGTCTCTGTCACTCATTGAAATGACCTACATATTTGGCAGATGGAGAGGACTTGCTTGTGCATTAGTACTGATTGGGTAGGGTTTTTTGAGTCGTGTATTTTTGGAGGAGGGAGAAAGATTTAACATAAGTTAACATTGTTTATTTTTTATTAATACCATACTTCAGTTGCCCTTTACAGAAAAATCATATTAGGCACATCATGCCTTTTAAGCATAGAAAACATCTAGGACATTTCTCCTGGGCAACAGACTTCTGTCTTAATGTAAACCTTTCAGTGAAGCAGTGGACAACTTTTTTGCAAGTCTGTGGACTAATGGAGCTGAAGCAGAAGGTGCTGTAACTCAGTTGCTGCAGAGGTTCTGGATGAAATCTCCTCTGGAGACCTGAGCTCTTTCAAGTCTTTCTGGGGCACTGATTTTTCTCCTTATGCGTCTTCATTCCTTTTCCTGGCTTAGTGAGAGTTTTTCAGCATTATACTAAGGGTTTCGCTTAAAATGGCTCGCTGACATGTTGTTATGTCAGCACACATCTCTGTATTCTTTGAATTATCGAAAAGGACCTCTGAAGTTGAAGATTTCATTGGCTCTCATGATGACAGCAGAGCCTGAATCCTGCTGAGAAGAGGGAAACTGAGAGAGATTTAGTTGTAGATATGGTCTGTTCATCTACTGCAAAATCACTCTTCGGTGTCTTGTGCACTGGTGCAGGTAGAAATGATTGCATATCATTTTTGTCGTAAGTTTGATTGGAATGTAACTAATTACGCAAGGAAGTAGAAAAGCTCCATACATAAATGTGCTGCCTGAGGAAGCAATATATCCCACAGTCATTAATCAAGAGATAAAGAACACAGTGGGACTGAGTGGAGTTACTTAAGGGATACATTTGACCCGCTGTCTTTGTTTTTACTCTATGTACGCTAGAGGTCTAAGTCAAGGAGAGATACTAAGTTTCCCGATTTCCATTGACAACAGAGAGAGCTGCAAGTTCTTAACATTTCTTCGAATCAGACTATTTGAAGTCAAGTATATCAGTACTGTCTCATCAAATTTAATTACATATGTCCAACAAGTTTACGAAATAGCAAAATGGGTAGTTACGGCCACTACAATGGGATTGTATTACTGAAGATTTTCCTTGTTTGCAAGGATGTTTAACTTTTCCTGCCCAATGAGAACAGCCTACTTACTGGTCGGTTGACAGCCAGGACTGCTTTCCCAGTCATCTCTCAAACCATAAGGATGTTCCAGGGATTGAAAAGGCAAATTGGGAAAGATCTTATATCATTATAAGCTTGTCCTTTCTGGAATTCCCTACTGTTTTCCTGGTCTACATTCTAGGACTCTGAGTGGGGATATATGTGAAGTAGTTATGTGATGATGAGGATAATGATAATTTAAAAAAATATATAGAACAAATTTCAACTCTTAACTAAACTAGTTGCTTAGCATAATACAAATAAATTCATATAAGGGATTTGGTTTCCCTTGGTGCTTTAGGTCTTGTTTTATACTTAATTCAAGTAGAAGCAGAAGTCTTTCTAGAGTGATGGCTTCATTTATTTGAACTCCTAAGACTTACTGTTAGCATGAGCTTCCAGGGATAGAGGAACTGCCATCATTCCACTTGGCCTGCTCTGTTATATGTTTTGCACCCGTGTGCTATCAGAGGAAAGTGACTCAAGACAATGCATCCACCTTTTCAGAGGAAAACGACAATTCTTGAAGTAAAAACATTGAATCATTGGGCTGATCATCATCTTACTGGCTACCAGTGTTGTCTCTTGAACAGGAAAGGAGGTTTTTAATTTATTAGAAGTTCTCCTGTACCAGGGGCTGGAAACACAGTCCCATAGAATACCACCGGATGTTTACCATTTGTGTGTCTAAGCCAAAGAAAAAAAATAAAATTAAATTAAAAGAACAAAAACAAAGCAGCAATGCCCTTTTAACATTATCTTTTAACTCTTTTTATTCTTGCACTAAGAGTGATTGTAAGGAGTAAGAAAGACACTTAGAGACAACAGGGGAAAGGAGGTGGTGCATCCTGCGCCCATTAACACTGTCAGTTAGCACCATTTATCTTGAAATTTGTCCAGCTTGGAACACAAAGTATGTACATCAGGGTTTGGGCCAGACAGAAACATAGAAAATGATGGTATTTGTGGAGACACTGGCTAATGTGGGAGAGAGAGCAAAGGCACACAGTAATTCTAAAAAGAGCTGCATTTTTTGTGTGCGAAAATTTGATTATAAGATGATTCTTTCAACATAAACACAATTCTCTAAGGACTTATTAATGCTTCAGTAGCATAGTGGAAAGACTCTAGTGCAGTCCGCTTTAATAGCTTTCTGGCTTGAACCCCAATACATAATGTTCTAGTAATAGTTTATGGGTGACTGCAATAAATTGGTAGCAAGTGTTTTCCATTTTTTGGCTCTTCTTATCAGATCTGCTGGTGGAACATTTTGTTCTGAGAATATTGCAAAGGCAATTGATCTGCTTTGGATGTGTGCACAAGAGTTTTGTGTCTTTTAAAATATATGTATAGATGAGCTCTTTTGCCATGTTCGGAGACATACGGTGTAAAGCTGGGGGTAGTAGAATCTAGCAGGGGTTCAGAGCAGTTGGTTAGGCCCAGCAGGACTCCACCTACCCTAACATTATGCAAGTACTGCCAAAAAGGCAGAGCTTTCCTCCCCCCCCCACCGGCCCCAATTCCCTTCCCGGTTCTTTCATTGTTTCGGTCTTTTCATGCACCAGTGGAAGATTGTTCCTGTCCATGCAGGAATAAAGATCTTTCACGCAGGTTCATTTTAAACCCAACTGGCTTTTTGAAATAGAAAGAAATGTGGAGTATTTTGCACTTAGTGGTGAGGGAAAGAGCCACTTTTGATTAGAGATGGGCCTGATACGGTCACCTTTGATTTCTGTTGGATTTGGAGCTGAACTTAACTGTAATTACAGAGTGAGATTCCATGGCCTCTATTATGCAGAACTGTCCCTCTTGGTCTTCAAATCAATTAATTCACAGCTCCAGATCGTCTCTATAGCCAGCCTAATTGAAACAGCCTGCTTTCATCTCCAATCCCACAACTAGAAGAAGAGTTTGGTAGCTGAACCCAGATTGGAAATGTCTAGCAGCTTTCTGTGTTTAAGAGGCCAAACAAAAATGATCAGCCTCATTGCCTCTGGATTTTAATCCCCTGGCTATGATAAATAAAGTCAAAGGTACTAAGTATCGGAGAGTAAGCCAACGTTATCCATTATCCAGTGGGTTGTGCCACTGAACATCCCATGCTTGATCCTTGGCTCCATTTTGTTTCTTTAAACAGCTAGCGTGCTGGCTGATTGCAGCATCAGCCAACATAGCTTGTAGATTAGATTCAAAATGAAATGGGTACATTTCTCCAAGCTAACATTAAACACATGCAGAATTAAAGGACAGCTGAATACCTCCTTCATTCCTTTAATCTTCTGCATGTACTGGAACATTTGTTTTATATAAAGGTTATGTTACAAAAATACTGGACTTGGGGCAAAAATCAAATCTTAAAGAATGTAAACTGAAGTCTGGAGATCTCTAAAGCACAGAGTGAATAGATACTTGAGAAATATTTGAAGTAACAGAATGTGGACTTTGCCCGGTTAGTGTTAAAAGTATCCCAAATGACAGCAGGGGAGTCAGTTTGGTTGTCATACGAAGCTGCAGAGAGAGCTGGAGATGAACAGAAAGTACTGAAAATCTGGCCCTGAGACAATAAATGGAAGTGCTAAGTGGATGAGAGTGAGAACTGACGAAGGAAGTTAGAAACGAAGTGCAAAATAAGCGTTGTCATACCAGAACCACTTGTAATGGTGTTTACACTGTGATAAGCCTAACAAACGTGGATATTTCTTCTCTGATGCATGCTAGCCATATTATAGAAGCGTGCTAGGGACTCGTAGGAGAAGAGCATCTGAATAAAAGTATGCAGCTGACTCTGACCACAGACATTCAGTGGTACTTTTAGGCAGTTCTCATCCTGCAGCTCTGCTCTGCTTTCACTGCCTGTTTAGAACAGGGATCTTTTTTTCTTGTTGTTTACTTATTTAACCAAGTGGTTAAGATAATACTATCAGCTACTTGGGAGTGCTACCTTAAACAGTTTGATTTTCTTATTTTCCAAGGGAAAACCAAACCCAAGCCGTGCTCAGATACAATTGTGGGAATCTGTTGCATATTGCATTCATGTATTATAGGAGCTGCAGTTTTCCATCCTGTGTAACAGAGGACAGTTCTCAAGCACAGCTGCTAATGATGCACTAGACTGGCTCTTTCTGTCCACAAACAGAAATTTGTCCCATGTCCTGCTAAGGATTCTGGGCAGGGTTGTCCAGTAGGTAATTTCCTGTAGTAAACATTACAATAATTAGAGTTATCGTTCCAGAGCACTGAACTTTCAGTGTCTTTTATTACTGTATCACAGAAATCACACAAGAAGCAGCCACAGTCAGACGCAGCCATTGTTATTAATTTCAGTTGTGCTAAAGCAAGTGTACCATATGAAAAATACAGAAATTAGATGGTCCTGGATTTTTAACCATTTATATTATTAACATGTCCATTAAATACATGTGCAAGAACAAGTGTGCAACTGAAGACCAAAAATGGTATTCCAAGAAGAATAGTTAAAAACTAATTTCCAGAAAAATCCCGCTGTTTTCTTGTGCTTCTATTATTTATGAAGTAGTTTATTTATTTTTACTAAGGAGCCGGTTTATATGTATGTTTTTAGGAAACTACTCACATGACAGACAATCAGTAAAGTCTAGTGTAATAGGTAATATTAGAATGAGTATAATATTTAAATTGGCCAAATTCAGAAACGTGGTGATGTTGAGAATGCAAAATGAGAAGCCCTGCAAGAAGACTTGGTGAGATTTGGTTCAAGTCATCTTCCCTTGTTTATAGATGGAAATATCTTCCCGAATTTTTTGTTTGGTTGGTTTTGGTTTTGTTTTTCGGTAATAGGTCAGAAGCAGAGAATTTGAGGGAGAATGTTCCATTAAAAATTAGTGAAAGCAGGAAAAGAAATTCTTGAGGTGTGTTCCTTTTATGTTTACTGTATTTCTTCACTGTATAAAGTGGTCTACTTACAGTGCCATGATATGTTTGGAATAAACAGTAGAGTGCTATATTTCACTGTGAGGTCTGTCTATAGAAAGTGCTGGCTCTCAGATCAGCTGTTTACATTTTTTTGAAAAAGCTCCCATCTGTTACATCAAACTTGTTAATATAGGTCTACGGGATAAAATAACATTAATGCTTTGAGTATCCAAATGAAATGTCAGAGTCCAGTTGCAGACACCGAATTCGCATGTGGCGGTGTCCTGAATCCACCTCTTCAACTAACAGGCCATTTAATAATCCGTGTAAGTATCTATAGATGTCTGAGTCTTTGAAGGTCTGTGAGGGGCCAGATGTACAAATGCAGTTACAACATCAAATCCTCACAAAAGCTTTTCCACCACGCTAGCATGACCACATAAAATTTGGCCTCGTTTTTTTTGGCTCTGCAGCCGCAGCACCGTCAAGACCTATTTAGAGTGAAAATAGGCTTGGTAAGGGAAGTCTCCGAGCTTCATGCTGTTCCCAGTGAAGTTAAAGGCAAAGTGATCACGTAAATAGAGATATATCTCATTTCCATGTGTATTTTGCCCCTCTTTTGAAAAAAAAAACTGAAAAACAAAACACCAAAACAAAACCAAAAAACCACAGTCTTTATGGGTTGTTTTGTTTATGTTTTGTTGTGGTTTCCTTCGTTTCAATATCAAACATAACTGAGTCCTTGATATTTTTATTTCTCGTATGAGCTACTATAATTTATTATTATAGTAGCCATCTGACTAGTATGAAGATGTATGCCCCTGTTTTGATCCTTGTAATGATGGAGGGTGAAATGTAAGTTTGTTATATTACCTTTCTTGTTTCTACTCTTTTGTATCCATGGTTTTTTAATTTACATTGCATTGTGAATGAAAACCCTTATCTTCTGTTATGTTTTTTCCCTGCCACTCAAATTTTACATCAACACAAAAGGTTTGTTCTTCAGTTCGTGTTCAGTATTTGGTCACGTTCATTATGAGATGTATCTAGAATACACAGATCACATATTATACATAAAATACCATTTCTCACTGCATTTTCCTTGATATCTTATTATTAAGGGCTATTTTTTCATGGATAGAAACCCAGTCTGTGCATAAAACTGCATTCAAATGAGCTTTGCACATCTAATCATATCTATTTTTATTACGAAATGCTCGATGATCAACAGTAATTTCAAGTACAATGGTTATAAATCATATTACTTGTAAACACAATGAAGCTGGTTAAATAGGACCGTGCAGAGGGTTAATAGTCCAATAATAATTAAAATAATCCTCTTCAATTCAGTAATAACTTAGACCACCTGCCTTCATCCAGCCCCCAACACCACCCTCAGTACTCCTTAAAAGATATTCACATTACAGACAATCTTGTGTAGCAGATTAACGTAACGTATCTGGAACATTACTCAGATTTTTGGGCAATGGCGATCTGAACGTGTTCATAAGTTAAGCTTTTTTTCTTCACAGCGTCCTGCTATTAACTCTTGACTTTTTTTAGTTGTCGGGGCTCAACACAACAGGGAAGCGCTTCCTGTGGTGTCGCAGGGAGGGTTATTCAGGTTTGTGCATCAGAGGGACTCTGCTGAACAGAAATGCTCAGGGTTTTAAGGGGCTCCCACAGATAAACTCAATATTGTAAGGACTGAAATTTTACACTCACTTTTAGCTTTAAGTGGCCGTTATACCTCTTACTCATGATAGCAGATTACACAAATATGGATCCATAGGTGGATATGCAAGAGAGACTTTAAAAATGCAGGATTTTTTTTATTTAGAAAAGGAGATGTAATGTCCCTGGGTCAAAAACAGTAACGTTATCATCTAAGCACAAGACTGGAAGTTAGGAAGCCTTTTGTTTTCTTCTTCTGTTCTTTATCTCACCCTGACTAATTTTTCAGGTAGGTTTTTCTTACTTGAAAAGTAGGAATTGTGCCAGTGAGATTTGTGATGGGAAGTGTTTGTGGCACCAGTTATTATTGTTGAAGTATGATATAGTCTTTTATTTATTGTCCCTTTTTTTTTTAGGTGACCAGACCTAGAAACAAAATAACTCTCTGCTATAAATGACATTTAACATGTAAGACCCATTTTTTTGGTAACAGATTTCATCTTATCTATTGGTAAAATAATTGGCCTCTCTAAAGAATCAGTAAGTAAACAGCCGAGCAATTTTTGCTAGTACATATTGTAATTCCCATTTTAAAAATTACCTAATAAAGATTGCCTTTTAAATAGAGCTATTTGGGTATATCAGGGGCATGTTGTACTAAATAAAAAGAGGGAAAAAAATCCTTCTGTCTTTTGAAAGAGACCATTTAGCCTCTGAACATATTTGCTCCTCACTAAATAATAGATGTTATTCTCAGATAAATAGAACATAGTCTGTATCCTTCTGTTGGAAACTGTTTTGTTTTGTCTGAATACTTCACCCACTCCATCTACCTGCCTCCAAAACAACAAGCAGATTTGGCTAGTATGTGTTGTAAGTAAATTTTAGGAGTGTCATATAAATTATTAATTTAGTAAAGTTAATATTTAAATAAGCTTTTAATCATTAACAGAAGTGGAAAGTTCAGAGTTAAGATATTCTTTTTCCTCCCCATAAAAATAAACATTAACAAATCGGTCTCATTCCTATGCATAACGCTGGTTGCTCTGGTTTGAAAAGTTAACGGTAGTAGATGGATATGAAGATATTACTCTGGCAAAGTATTAACATTACTTTCGTGCCCTAAAAAAAAATGTCCAAAAGTGTTCTTGACATGTTCGTACCCGCAGTAGGAATTATTAGCATTAGCATTATTAACATTTGGATATTTGTATCACTGAGTTAGCGGAGAGCTTTTCCATTTGTTTTCTCATCCTCTTACGTGGAGAAAGAGTTGAGGCCGCTGTGGTTTTTTGATAGGTCTTGTTTGTTAAGCATAGCTGTCTTTGGAACAGGCAGGTCAAATAAATAAATTGTGCATTTATGGAAGAAGGTGGTTAAGATTTACAATGCAAATTTATTCCTAGGAAAAGCCACTCCGCTACTTTTGCTCAGGAAGATCCTTCTGCTCTTTGATAAATGAGCTGGTCGGCTGCTGCTGTGCTTGCTGGTGGCTGGATCTGCAGTCGGGCTCCTGCTCCATAGTGTCCCGCTCCCTTCCCTCAACCATGAAACAGTGAGAGCTTGGTCTTCAGCCACTGCATTACACATTGATTCTTCTCTGTTGATAACAGATAACCATTTATAATTGTGATACAAATACTGGTTGGGGAACTGTTAGCGTATTACTTTCATTTTAAACAACTTGCTAAAATTGAGAAGCATGAGTGTGATAGCAGAGTTTCTAGCTGTTGGCTCAGTGCTCGCTGGTGGGCTTGTGATAAGCATGTATGATTCAGGCTTGTTCGCTACACAGCAGTGCCTCGTTTTGAAGCAAGACTTCCGTGCTTTTACTTTTACCTAATGTGTGCTTTTTGCCAGTAACTGAAGAAAGAGGAGAAGCTTGAATTTGCAAAATCGGAGCTCAAGATAGCTTTCTCATTCCCTTTAGGACTTGGGAAGTGATTGAGTGGAAGTGCTGGTATGTTTTCATGTGACTCCGTTGGTGTCCTTGTCCTGTGATTTCTTTAGAGAACTCCTTCCCAGGTTTTATTTGGCAAAACCACTGAAACAGATTACTTAACCTTCTATGAACAGAATGGAAGCTGTTAGTCTGTCAGTCTTCCATGAGAGAGACAAGACAATGTATCTTTCATTGTCATTTTCTGTTTTAATGTTCGAAGAGGCATCACTTTAGTTTTGTGTTAGCCAGTTTTCATTTTGGAAGAGCTATTTGAAATACTACTGCACAGTTACTTCAGAGCTTCAAGATCCTACCATGTAGTATAGTGCCAGACTTCTCTGATGTGTGCAAATATACACAGAAAAGTCAGGCGTTTTTGGGCCCCCAAATCTGATGCCTGCATTGACAGAGAAAACGATATAAGCATTTCTGGTTCATAAAAGTTATTTCAGCCACAGACAGGTTCGTTTTCACCGGGATTCCAGAGGTATTGCCTTTTCTGAATAGTAAGTCGTGTGATCAAAGTCTGACAGCAGACTTTTATTGCCTTCCTTGGAAAAAGTCTCATTTTGATGTAAGTTTTATTTATAACCATTATTTATATTGTGACAGCACCTTGAGTATTCCTACTGGGCTTCCGCTCTGGGCTAAGAGCAGCACAAATCTCAGCTAGCCCTAGCAACTCACGGCCATTTGTTTGGCCTGCCAGTAGCTCAGGAAATGGTGGTCAACTGTTAGGCTTCCCAGGCGCTAGGAAGCAACGAGTTCTGTCGGTCTCATTTGTCAGTGCACTAATGGGCCTAACTTTCCTAACTTTCTCTGCATGTGCTGACTAGTCAGCACGTACGGACCTTGGCCAGTTGCCGTTTTGCCTCTTAGAAATGATATCAAGGGAGCATTGAAGAGAGATCTGCTTTCTGATAGGATAGGAATATACAGCTCAATCATCTAAACATGAGTCATATAGTCTTGGCATCTAGGCTGGATGGAAGGAATCGGAAGAAGAAAGGAGAACTTTCTCTGGTGATTGACTTAGCCTTGTATCTGAGAAGCAAAGGAATCACCCTCTCAAGATGCTCACCCTATTCCAGTGGTGAAAGAAGCAGCCTAGGGAACAGTGTCTTTTAGATAGTCGAAGTTAGGTGAGATGACTTTGCCCTTAATGCCTCCATGTTTTTATTTTACCACTTGCAAAGTGAGGATAATTGAGTTCTATTTGATTTTGCTTTACAATTCTTTGCGATTCTTAGAGTTACGCAAATGCAAAGTAGCATTTGTTTGGAATTGCTGTTTGGAATTGTTTGGAATTGTTTGGAATTGCTAAATTAACGGGGCAGTTGTAATACTGTTTTTTTCAGAGTGGACTTTGTATTAATTAATAGAGAGGAAGGAAGGCTTTATTGTTAAAGCAGTGGAGTGTAACGTCAGATAAAAGTTTGGCACTGTGTCCTGTCACAGATTTTCTGAGTAACTCCAAACTGTGTGTCCTATCTCATCTGAAAAAGTAGTTCCTGCTCTTTCGCTCTTTGGCTGATATGTCTAAAAAGTTTTTTCTAGTGACAACTGTCTCCCAGTCTCTGTTACTGCAGTGCCCAATATGTTGGTCTCACTGCAATCTCTAAACTCTACTGCAATATAAATAGTTTATTTCTCAAAAACATAGTTTTGTTTTATATATTTCAGAAACTTTGTTTCGTTTCATTTAACATAAGAGGGCAAAAACCTGGATAAGCCTTGAAAAATTGAGGTAATTTTGTGCAAGTTTGGGGAAAGTACAGATAAAAGTTATATATGTAGGTCATATTAGAATAATAATATCAAGTGGATCAGCTGTTTTGAGGGGTATCACCTCAAGAAACAGATTTTACTACTGAAGTATTTGTACAAAAGTGTTCTTAATTTAAAAACTCAGTACTGTGTAGTAAGCAGTGAGTTAAATTCATCCTTGAATCTCATTGATTTTTGTGAGATTACAACAAAGGTTAGTTTGATCCAGAACCATCCATCCACTGCTGGTGAATTTTCAGCTGAAATTGTAGAGTCCCTTTTGGAAGGTTTCCTTCAGTTCTTAATCTGTACAAACTTTGTTCTATAAAATATGAGGCATTCTTGTAATAGAGATATCTACTAGCTTGCAATGTAGCTCTTAACGTGGTTTTAAAACAAACGCTATATATTGATGTATCTCAGCTAAGGTTTTTACTAAATCAACTGTCCTCATGTCCTTAAAGCAGGATGAATGTTAGAACTAAAAATGTCTTACTGATCTGAATATCCCAGTCTTCATGCTGATTAATATAATAGTTATTTTTGTAATAATATAAAATTTTAATTAGACCCATTCTTTTTACTTGGTTTCTATGTACCAATTTTTACATATTAATCATTATAAAAAATAAATACTTTATCTGTAATGAATGAAATAAATTATAGGAAAAATAAGGGGAAAAAGTGATGTCAGGATCAGAGCTGTATTGTGGGCGTCATTTAGTACTCTTTCAAGTTTGTACTTCCAGTTCCCCTTATGTTTAGACTAGAGGAACGTATTGCAGCATGAAGGAACAGTTTTGTGTCCAAAAGTCATTGCAAAGTGGCAAATACTGAATATTTAATGTCCCCCACTGAATATAACTGGGGAAAGACACATTTTCTAAGAGGTTTTGTAGATTGTTTTGTTTTGTGGGCTTTTTCCTAGAGGAAATGTGAACTGTATTTCTCTGTTGAGAGGCATTTTACGGTATGTCATGTAAGTGTTGTACACGTATTGGAGTAATTTTGAAAAAAACAGTAAAGTATGAGAAAAAAAAGATGTGAAATAGGCTCAATTTTGTTTTGGTTTTGTTTTTCAAAATAAAAATGGTTTTGAATGTCATTTGATGAAACATCAACTGAAGATACCGAGCAAAGCTTTGGAACTGATATTTTGTCAGGGATTGTAATAAAGAGTAAGGGTCCTGTTTAATAATACTGAAAATGCTTCACAAGTAGAAAAAGATGCTTTTGCTGTGATTATATATTTTTGCAGAAATCAAGGTTAGTATTTACTTAAGTCTTAGCATCTGTCTTAGCTATCTCATTACAAAAGGATTTATAGATACATTGATAAATTACAGAGCAGAATATAAAAAACCAAACCATATTGATTACGAGCAAGATTCCTTGCTTTTTGATGGACTTTTCCTTCTTAACTGGGATCTCATGGGCTTCAGAAGCAACTGGAGACAACTTGTCCAGGAAGGTTATCATCCTTCCTTCACCTGTCAGATCTCAAAAAACCATATACCTGTTAAGTGTGAATGATTCGCTTGTTAGAGATCAAGGGCTAAGTGTCAGGGTTAAGGTATCAGCCTTTGTTACCCCCTGGGAAAAGTTACTATACCTGCTTGTTTGAAGGGTATATGGTAAAATGAGTCACTTGTATCTAACATGACTGAAATAATTTGAAAGTTAAGAGGATCTGCCTGAAGCGAATAAGCTAAAGTCCTTCTTCTACGCTTTCAAGGTGGTAAGAATTTCACCAGAACTGCTTATGTGTCTTTTCACATAGGCCTAATTCTGATGAGTCTGAAGGATTTTCCCTCATCTGGCCCTAACAAATGCCTGATGATGTAGCTTTGATTCACTTTGTAAATAGGAGGAGCATGACAAACAGTATACTTTTCCTCATAACTAAGTGCTAAACTCAAAATCTCCTTTCTAGTGGTAATTATTTGTAATTATGCAGTGAGAAAATTAGAAGGGCCGAAGCCCAACTAGAGCTTAATGTGGCTACTGCTGTAAAAGGGAACAAAAAATGCTTCTGTAAATCCATCAGCAACAAAAGGAGGATCTCTACCCTCTGGTGGATGCAGGGGGGAACATAGTGACAGAGGATGAGGGAAAGGCTGAAGTGCTAAATGCCTCTTTGCCTCAGTCTTTAATAGTAAGACCAGTTGTGCTCCAGGGACCCAGCCACCTGAGCCACAAGACAGGGACAGGAAACAGAATGAAGCCCCAGTAATGCAAGGGGAAATGGTTGGCGACCTGCTACACCATTTAGACACCAACAAGTCTATGGGACCAGATGGGATCCATTCAGGGTGCTGAGGGAGCTGGCAGAGGTGATTACCAAGGCACTTTGAAATATTTATCAGCAGTCCTGCCTAATCAGGGAGGTCCCAGTTGACTGGAAGTTGGAGAATGTGATGCCCATCTACAAGAAGGGCCGGAAGGAGGATCTGGGGAATTACAGGCCTGTCAGTCTGACCTCGGTGCCAGGGAAGGTCATGGAGTAGGTCATCCTGAGTGCCATCATACAGCACATACAAGACAACCAAGCGATCAGACCTAGTCAGCATGGGTTTCTGAAAGGCAGGTCCTGCTTAACCAACCTGATATCCTTCTATGACAAGGTGATCTGCTTAGTGGATGAGGGAAAGGCTGTGGATGTTGTATACTTAGACATCAGTAAAGGCCGTCACTGTGGCCTTTGACACCATTTTCCACAGCATTCGTTCTCCTGGAGAAGCTGGCAGCTCATGGCCTGGACAGGCAAACTCTTTGCTGGGTGAAGAACTGGCTGGGTGGTCAGACGCAAGGAGTTGTGGTGAATGGAGTCAAATCCAGTTGGCATCTGGTCACGAGTGGTGTTCCCCAGGGCTCGGTATTGGGGCCAGTTCTGTTTAATCTCTTTACCAAAGATCTTGATGAGGGGATTGAGTGCACCCTCAATGAGTTTGTAGCCAACACCAAATTGTGTGATAGTGTCTATCTGCTGGAGGGTTGGATGGCCATACAGAGCGATCTGGACTGGCTGGATCATTGCACTGTGGCCAACTGTATGAGGTTCAACAAGGCCAAGTGCCAGGTCCTGCATTTGGGTCACAACAACCCAAGCAGTGCTACAGGATTGGGGAAGAGTAGGTGGAAAGCTGCCTGTCAGAGAGGGATCTGGGGGTGTCGATTGACAGCAGCTGAACATGAGCCAGCAGTGTGCCCAGGTGGCCAAAAAGGCCAACAGCATCCTNGCTGAGGGAACTGGGGCTGTTTGGCCTGGAGAAAAGGAGGCTGAGGGGAGACCTGATCGCTGTCTACAGCTACCTGACAGGAGGTTGTAGCATGGAGGGTGTTGGTCTCTTCTCCCAAGTAACAAGTGGTAGGACAAGAGGAAATGGCCTCAATTTGTGCCAGAGGAGGTTTAGATTGGATATTAGGAAAAACTTTTTCATGGAAAGGGTTGCGAAGCCTTGGAACAGGCTGCCCAGGGAAGTGGTGAAGTCACCATCCCTGGGGGTGTTTAAAAGACACATAGATGAGGTTCTTAGGGAAATGGTTTAGTGCCAGAGTTAGGTTATGGTTGGACTCACTGATTTTGAGGGTCTTTTCCAACCAAAATGATTCTATGATTGTAATTTCTGAACATCCATACAAACAGAATGGCTATAGCTATAGCTGGGTAACTGGGATCCCTGCTCAGAGCTGCTCTCCAGCTCTTCGAGGAAAACTTGGATCTCATTTGGCTGAGTGATTCTTCTTTGGTACCACCTGCTGCTCATATGCACTGGGCATCCTTCCCTGGGGCTTCCAGGTAGCATCATGTAAGTACACACTGGAAAGGCTGCATAATTCATGAGGCCATAGCTAACTTGCCTACCTCATGAAGAATGTCCTGAAAGGACTCCTAAACTCAAAGAAAGATCTTACTTTGTCTTTTGGGTCTGGTAAAATACAAAAGTTTTTGGTAGGGTTTGCTATGTGCTTTGTTGCAGTTGTCTCCACCATGAGACTTCAGCAATTAAGACAGTCACCTTTTCCTTCAGCTGGACATCTGCTGTGGCTTCCAGAGGAAAATTTGAAATAAAAAGTTAAAGGGATGAGCATTGTGCCTATATCCCTAATTTTGCCTTTTTGGTCTGCCAGAGTATGTATTAGATAGCCTTTACCTCCATCATCAAATACATTTGTGTGTTTTCTTTTTCTACATCTCTTCTGCTTATCCTTATCTTCTGTAGCATTAGGTTTACTTAGAAATACATGTATTACTTATACACTGTTCTTTATGTGTCAAACAGAATTTGTAAGTCATTTATGTGAGCAGTACACAGTAAACCATTTTCACACAGTGTACTAAATATTAAATATACAGCATAACATGCTAATAAAATGTTGCTAACATAAGTAGGCCACCTAAATTAGAGGCTAAGCC
Source organism: Pampusana beccarii (assembly GCA_013399365.1). Taxonomy (NCBI): domain Eukaryota; kingdom Metazoa; phylum Chordata; class Aves; order Columbiformes; family Columbidae; genus Pampusana; species Pampusana beccarii. The sequence continues at coordinate 39,328 of VWYH01004165.1, read as the reverse complement.
AGCTCTGTGATTAACTGTCTCATCTCCTGAATTGCACCTTTGGAAGGCTTCAGTAGGGGAAAAAAAAGTGTAGTACATAAATATTGACAAAATTGTTAAGATCTAAAACCAGGAAAAAACCCCAAATTATGTTGGCCCATTAAAGCAATTAAGAGTAAATTAATAAATGTTGTCAGATATCACGTTGATAAGCATTTGTAGCAATGATGACGGAATAGTAGTATGTGAATACCTTGTTAAATATTATCATAATGCTCTTGTGAAGACTTCTGCTTGTATGTGAAACTTTAGAGTAGATTTTTAGTGGTGTGTCTCATGTGCAGCTTCAGCATATATGCATATGTCTTTATTAATCCAGGGCTTCAAAAGCAACATTATAGAATCATTTCCAAAGAAAAGCTAGTTAAGAAAAATTCAGATTCATAACCACATTTCTTCTGTGATGCTAATGTACCTTTTTTTCTGGATGGTAATGACTGTATGATGGCCTGAGGTTACTGAGGAGGAAACAGCATTGTTTTACCCTACTGAATGCTGGAGACTTCAAAGGGTACGTGCTAACTTCAGCAGGTGTAGAAATGTTGCTGTTTTATCCAGCAAGGAGCTTAGAACTTCCCTCATTTTCAGTATATCACCAGGGAAGTCTGCAACACATCAGCACTGGATTTGGCCAGACAATGTGTCGGAGGGAGAACATAGAGATGGACCCAGCTGGAGTTCAGGCCTAGAACAGCATCTCGTCAGATCATCAGGGACCAGTGGCATTGACCTTTTTTTTTTATTTGCAGCACGGACAAGATTAACTTAAGCAGGGTAGCTTAATTCAATAAAGAAAGTGGGATTGTACCTGGGATTATTTTATCCTTTATTGTAGAATTTCTGTCTGGAGCCTTCCCCAGGTTCTCCCTCTGAATCTAGCACGTTCCTAGCAGATGTACAGAAACAGGAGAGGGTGCATATGCCTCACAAGAATCTCGTTTTAGCTCAATTGCAAGTCAGAAACAGCCAACTCATTCACTAGCAAACATACAGGATCTTTATACTAAAACTTTTATTTCTGTCTTTAAAATTCCACCAGGGTTCAGTGAGCAAAAGGTATTTTGGGGTTAATAAGAAATGCATATTCTTCAAAACAACCCCACCTACAAAAACAAAGTCCACAGCCTTATAAAATGTCTGTTTTGTGTCCTAAAATAAAGCATGTATTTCATGCTCTAAAAGTCTGAGGTTTGTAGCTGAAAAAGATTAAGTAAATAATTCAGAATTTGTTGTGTTTACCTGTTAATAATTAAGCAGGCTGGTCTGTGTACTTTTTATAGACATTGAGTTTTATTTATTTATTTTTATTTACTGGGCTCCTGTTCTGATTTTTAAATTTGAAGAAGTTTCTGCCAAGGAAGAGATCATGAGAGAAAAATGCATCAAGGAGTTAAGTGTTGCATGGGAAGCAAAATCTGTAGGGACGCATAGTCTCTGGAGAGAATGGAGAACTGTCATCTCTTGCTTCCCTTCTGCATTCTTCCAGACTAGTCTCTAGTGCTTTGAGGGAATTAAATTTTAAAGGTGATAATGATTTTTCAGACAAAAGCAGCACCTTTGATTCCTACTTTGTGATGCCAGTGACCAGGGATAGAGGAGTCTGTCTTTATTACGAGGTGACATTTGGTTCATCTCAGTCAAAGGAAAGTTTCAGCCTTGTTTTTTTTCAGAAATAGAACAGAAATTTGAAGGAAAAAAATCAGGTAACAAGACACATCCTATATCTGTTTTCTTGTCATGTGAGTGAGTTACAGTCTAGTGAAAGGTTGAAAGCTGACAGCTGTAAAGTCTAAAATCTTTGTTGTTTGAGGAGGTGTAGAGAGGCCGACAGCAGCGTGAGCTGCTCTCCCAGGCACCTTTAGATCCGTCTGTTGTGGGATTGCACCCTGCGGCGGCTGAGGGTTTAGTCCAAGTGGGTCAGTCGGGCCATCTTTGCTTTTGGCGGTAATGAATAGGCCAATAGGTTCCCCTTGAATCTCAGTATCTGTCACTTGAGCAAAGAACGTGATGAGCAGCAAAATAATTCAGTGGTTTCAATCCAGTAATTGTCAGTTGCTGTTTACATAGTTGAGACCTACGCATAGATTGAAACAGAGAATGGGAAGAGATTTGGGTTTAGGTTTGGTTTTTTCCCACTCCCCTGCCAGGCAGTGATCCACCCCACTGCTAATCACATTCCCTCCCTGCCTTAAGCAAAGTTGTTGCCTAATTTTTTTGAACGTTTGAACTGTTCCTTAGGTCTTGGCAGAGTGAGATATCATTTGATATTTTCACTCACCTTTTCCAAAGGGGAGAGAAAGCACAGGGTAGTGAGAAAAGTCAGTTGAAATGATTGGCATTAAAAGACAAAAGCTGCTGAAATGTCGAGAGTGATCTTTGGACTGTATATTAAAAATCAAAGATTTTAAAAGACTGTTTATGTGAGAATTAATAGCCTGATTTTGTTGACAGTTGAAGTCTTCATCTGTTACCATGGCATGTTTTAATTCACTGTCTGCATTGGTATTTCCTTCTGAAGAAATACATGGGCTAGTTGCTAGTACCTCTAGTATTAAAAATGCCACTTGGTTCTCATGTTCCCGGGGGTGATTTCTGTTTGTGTAAAGTTATGGTACATAAAGTTAAAAGGAGGTTAACCTGGTAGATAGTGTTACAGATGTTCCCATTTCTCCATCGTGCGACTGTTGCCTTCAAAGGTCATTTTATCCTAGGCCTAGACAGTTAATCTAAGTCTTCCATGGAAATAAATATGGACAGATAGTCATTTTCAGATACAGTTTAGAAGCACACGGGAAACTTAAATTATTTTTTCATGCATTAAGAATGGTACTGTAACACTGCTGTTTCGTCAAAATTTTTCCATACATGTGCAAAGCTTTGTTTCCTGCAAAAAAGCCAATTCATATCCAGTTCATTATCTTATACTTGCAGGCCAGGTCAGTGGTCTGCTTTGGGCAATTGTCTTCAAAAATTCTCCAGAATCTTTCTTTATCATGGAGTTTCTTTTCTAATTTCTTGCCTTGTTTTTCTGCCAGTGGCTGTGGTGACTGGAAGAAAAATGTTCCTCATATCACAGAATCACAGAATGGTTGAGGGTGGAAGGGACCATTTATTTTAATGATAGTTATTTGATTTATTCCTTCCCCTTGCCCCCCACCCCTGACAGACAGGCTTGACTCATGAAACAGGTTAAAGAGATCTCTCCTCTAGTCCTCAGTGGACCGAAGGCCATATGACAAAAAACTTTACTACGGTCAGTAGAAACTGATCTGTGGTTCTAAGTCCAATGAAAGAGGTTGAACCAGCTACAAAAGCTGATCACTCAACATGGTTCCTCAGTTCAAGGCTGAGAGGCAGTGGTCAGTCTATGTGAGTCAATCTGTTCTGCTGCTAGAAGTACTGTCCTGGAAACGAGAGGATTTCAGGCTCTAAGCCTGCCAGATTAGACTTTTCCATAAGCATTAAATTCATACACAAGTCTTTTTTTTTTTTTTTTTNTTAAATAACATTGCTGTGATGCATTGTCCATTTTGCTGAGGACATACTTTGCCCAATGTTCGTGCCAGGTTGACTGGATCTCAAAAGAGACCAAGAGATTTACTGGTAGTCTCACAGTGAATCATTGTCTGAAACCCTTTTGGCTCCTATATTCTTAGCATTAATCAACAGTGATTCCTTTCATCCACTTGCTACCAGAGTTTAGTTTGTGTGTTTGATGACTGTGTTTGGAAGGAGTTGGAGTGATGGTAATGTAATTTATCTTTCTGAATTTTGTTCCTAAAATATAGAGTCTTAAAAAGAGAAGATTCTCACAGTTATTGTTCTATAATATTTTCTCGCCCTGCTGTGAAAGCTCCATAACCTTAAGAGAAAATGTAAATAAAATTGACACGTACTTTAGGTATTCTTGAATGGAATGTATTTATCTCCGTTTCACTTAATCTGATAATAGTTCACTGAATAGCATTTTTTTCATTAGTCTCAAATGTCAAAAGGCCATGCAGCTTGCAAGGCATTAACATAAGGAAATGAACAAGTAGTATAGTTCTTTCTTGTTTGCATTTAAACGGCAGTACAGTATTCTGTTGTTACTGTACAAGCAACTGGCATAACAGAAGCAGCATTTTTAATTTAGGCCCGTTTAAGTTATCCATGTCTATATGTCTTATTTTTGCAGTAGATCTTGTTCTGGTTAGATGTTTCGAAAAGCAGAGCTAATAAGTGTACCTAATTTACTTCATCTATGAAAGCACCTTTTTCTAGGAAATTATCACAAACTACCTCAAGCCTCTCTGAGGATTGTGATAGATTTTGTGACTTTGAGGTCAGAAAGCCTATTGTGAGCCTATGCTGTAAAGCATCGACCTTTGTTTAGTATGTTTGATTTACTTTCAAGTGGACCGAAAGCAGTTTCCCGAGTTGTGTGCATAGTTTTTCACTTTGTTGATGTCATAGGGATTCACCATATTTAGGGGGTATTACTTTGTATGATATGATTTGAATCACCAATAAGCTGTTGATCCAAGTGAAACCATTAAATGTAAACATGTAACTTGGAATTGAAGACAAAATGAATGGCCTGTAATTTTGGATATGGTATGTTCTAGTAGCTGTCTTGGTCCAACAAATGACCATCTCAAGTGTAAGGCTTGATTAATTTAAATAATATATAAAAATAGTTTTTAAAACTATGTGGCAGAAATGTTGCCACTAATTAAACTCAGGCATTCAAATATTTATAAAGGATTGGTTGATGGTGGTGAAAATAAGGAAAACTAACTGTAACAGTTACACAGACTCCTGTATACCACTTTCTGGTTAGAACCACAACTGCCAAAAGGATAGCTGTCTATGTCATGGGCAGTTGTACAAAATTTCAGGTGCCAGTAGGCCAGAGAAGAGAAACTGAGACTTTTGACTTGGATTAAATGCGTTGCAGAGCTTGAGGAGATAATATCTAAGCACAGCCACAGGTCTGACTGATCAGTGGGTTTCAAGTAGAAAATATTCTCTTTCCCCTTGTGAACGATTGTTTCCCATGCTTTTTCCCCGCTTTTCATCTCTTCCAGGCTCCCCAGTGCCACCCTCCCTTACTGGCCTCAGCAGAGCCATCCCTTGCTGCAGCATGTCATGTGCCAGCCAAGTACAGAGTGGTTCAGCTGTTAGATGAGTTAGACATTAGGCAAACAGCACAGTTTCATACCTAATAGTATCACTTAAATCAAACATATCCCCCTGCAATACATCTAGCAGCATTTAAAGGTCAAAATCCTATCCTCATTACTCAATATTTTAGGCCTTCTGTTTTGCTTTACTCATTGTCTGCACAGAACTGACAGACTATTCCAGACCATGGTTGTGTAATGTTGGAACGTACTAACAGCTGCCGTCCAGCGTGTCTATCCAGGCAACTGCAGACTTTATGAAAGCTGAAGCATGTGCTATACAGCCTTAGCTCAAGCAAAAAAATCCTTCTTCCCTGGAAACAGTGGAAGCTGCCATCGAACAGACTATGCTGCATATGCTCAGGACTGACCCACGTAGGTTGGGGGACTGCCATAGGGAAATTTCTGCAAATGCTGAAGCTGGGGCATCGTTTGATTGTGATGATCAGAGGTAGAAAGCACCTAGAAAACAGGAGGAAGGCTGCAGACCTGGACATAAATTGGGAGCCTGTCTCTGAGAAAGCAACAGAAGCATCTCTGTAGTAGCCAGGAACTGGTGGGAAGTCAGGCTTGGGAACGCTGAGCCTGAAAACATGCTGGTGTTACATCTTTGAGAAAGCAACATCTTGTTTCCTTTCTTTCTAGATAAGTAAGGGTGCTCCAAAGAGCCGTTCTTTTCTGTTAAGTAATCTGTTCTGACCTGTGGTCTTGGTGATTAAAATGTCTTTGTGGCTAGCTTTCAACACCCTTCACCAACGAAGGATTCAAGAATAGCAGTAGGCCTCGTTAGCCCAGTCCTGCTGTATCCATGCTGGTATTAGATTTGAACACAGGTTCTTGGGCGGAAAGTCAGGGTTTGAGGGGAATTAATGGATCTCGCTGCTCCTCTGAAGAAGCAAGAAGCCTGGCTGGTGTGGATTTGGGCACTGTAATCTAAGTGAACCTTTCGTAATGGGAATTGGAAGTTATGCCAGTCAGGCCCCTAGACCGTATTCTGGATTGGTGGAAGGAGAGTGCCTAAGTCTTATTTTGAGACTTCAAAATGCTCTTCCCTCAGCTGTTCAGCAGCCAGTTCTGAACATTTTGGTAATTAGTGGTATATGGTACTAAGTCTGGTTTTTGTTGTTTTTTCAAAATACAGCCTATAGAGGGGCTTTCTGAGCATTTTAGTCACGAGTCATTTATAGTTGAAAGATAAGAAGACTTTATACACAGTTTTTCATTTAAAAAAAAAAAGAACCTCTTCAAACTCTTGACCCGTTAGAGTACTTACTTGTAACTTTTTCCACAAATGCATTTGAATGGCAAACATGAGTGGCAAAACTCTGGTTGTGACACCCATTTTTTTTTATGTCGAACAAGAATAAAACTACACTTAATGGAAAAATGGAGTTTTTTCTTTTTTTTAAGCATGGAGTCTTAAAAATTGCTCCCTATTAATTTGTTATTTGGTTGTGTAACTTTTCTCTCTGAAGGATGTGCGTAACATGATGTTTTGGATACTGGTACATTTAGCTTTTGTTCATCACCTGTGCATGAAATGTGAATGTGTAGGACTTTGTTTTGTCTTCCTTCAGATAGCTATATGTTTATATATGTACACTATTCCACCCACTTCCCCCACTGACTGCCTAGCTATTTGACTTATGAAAACTCGAAGTGTTGTGTGTGCAAATGTCTAAACATAAACATTTTTTTTTCTTTACAGCAGCATAAGAAAGAAGTGTTGAGAGCTGCTCTTAACCCTTTTGGAGTCCGAAGTCAAAAGGTAAAACCAAATGCTAGTTTTTGGGTTTCTGCAGGGGTTGATACCGTAATCATCTCTAAATGCTACTTCCTTATCACATTTGAATTGAGATTTCCCCCAGGAGAAAAGCAGGGATACAGTAAGAAGACTCAGAATATTGTTAGGCCTCTTTAAGAGCACCAGCATATGTGGGCATAAATTCTACAGGTAAGTTAGAACTGGTAAACTGCAATTATCTGTTTTACTTAATTTGAAAACATTGGCGTTAAGAGTCAGTGGGACTTTCAGTAGGGTTTAATATTGCTAAGGATTTAATGATTTTTGTCTCACTATAACTTGATAGTTTTTATGATATATAAAGTTTTTTCAAATTACAGTAAGACAAATCCTGTAGCTCTTTTCTTAGGCAAGAGTCCCTCAATGGGAGTTTTGCCTGAGTGAGAACTGAATGAGGTCTAAATAATTAGCAATTAAAATATTCAGTTACTGTGCTACTGTATATAACAAAGCACTGGAGGTATTAAAAATTGCTAATCTCCTCCTTATTAAAATGTTAACTGCTGAACATAATACAGTTTTGCATTTTCTATCATTCATTTTTGCAGTTCATTAGTAGAGGCGAAATGTTTGTGACAAATAGTCATTTGAACTTTTAAGGGATTGACTTTGTTTTCCTGGCATTTTAGTTAATATTTCTGACTGAGTTAATTTACAGGCGGAAGTGTTTGTGGAAGCTATGGATTTTATTCAAAAACTAGATAATGTAAAGAGAGTAACTTCTGCTATAGCATTCATGAGTATTGACAGAAGAAACCAGATGGTAAGCTATTCATCAGGAGACAGAGCCGGGCAATTTAGGTATCTGATTTGTGTGCTTTTTGATCAGCAGCTTCTTGAAACAAACTCCCGTAATAGGTTAAGAATTGTCCATAGAGTTTACTGGGCAAATAATTTCCAGTAAGACACTAACATGTGAACAGTTCAGCAAGAGGTTAAGAAGCAAAGTTGGTGAAATTGTTTAGTTGTGCACCCAGCTCTGTTAATTAGCACGTGGAGCTGTTTATTACTATCCTAGTTTGTATAAGGGCCACACTGTGCTCACATCCTGCTTCACTGCACAAAAGAATAGGAAGGAGTAAGGTGCATCTCCTGTCTCCTTTGTCATGTAGCAGCAGGATGTGTGGAGAGGGAGAAGGGGATTTGATGAGTGAGAACGCAGGGGTAAGTGAAGGCGATAACTGGTAGAGGAAGAAGGTGAATTACTGGAAGGATTTGCTGACAGGTGAATTTTTGAAGAGAAGGCTACACCCTCAATGCTTTTTCTCCCATAGCCACTCGGTGGAGTAAATTTTGTCACTTATTATGCCTAAAGGTTTTTTTCCTAATCTTTCTGAAGAGCCCTTCTAGACCTAGGTGTTTAATTGTGCCATATAATGTTGTTGGCAATTCAGGCCATGATTCTGCAAGGATTTACACATTTATTTCACTTACAGCATTATGAGTAATCCAGCTGAAATAGATGAGATTAATTGCAGGACATAAAGTTAAGCATGTATATTATTCTGTGTAGTAAAAGAGATGTAGTTCGGTTTATTTATTTATTTTCAGGGTGGAAAATTATTTTTGAAAATACACAAATACACGGGATTTTCCACCAATTTTGTGGCAACTAAAGACAAGGTTGGTGGTAACAAAATAAGCTTTTCTGCTTGTTCCCAAAATCCACAATTTCATCAGGTTCTCAGCTGTAAAGTGTGAAAAAGAATAGGCTGCTATCATTTTCCTTTTTACATACACAGTTATGCACTCCAGCTAGAATGAGATGATCGTATAATTTATTATAGAGGAGTGAACAGGACAGAAATCAAACAGGAAGGCATGTGTGCTTGTGCGGACTCTTGTTTATAATTTCATCAGATTGGTGCACACCTCAGACATTTTATTTAGTGATAAGATATGCAAATTGTTCTGGAGCCAGCAGCAATACTTTCACCTGGATGTCAAAACTGACAGAGATTTTTAAATCAAACCTCAACAACAACTTGTATTTTAAATCAACTATTCCTAAGATAAAACCACCAACTACAGACGAGTAAGTGCAGAATTGTTTTCCTGCTTTCCTTCATACTATTTTCCTTCCTTTCTCATTTACCTCCATGAAGGAAGGGGGTTGCAGGCTTACCTGTAAATACTGGGTGTAACTATGGGCAACAGTGCAGAGGAGCTATAAATTTATATAGAAGTATGAACGAAGCAAAAGAATGCAAATTGAAAGTTGGGAGACTTATGAAATAAGATTTACCAGAGAAGATATCTTCTGGTTTTCCAGATGCATACATCACCTTCCATATCTGTGGAGGAATGGGTAGGGCAAACTCTTCAACTGTTTTTCTCTCTTTTGTTTTATTTCTATTGTATTTGTGCTGTTAAATCAGAATGTGGTAGTAGAAGCCTGTGGATACAATGGAAAGTTTGGACAATAGCTTTTTTTCTTGCGATTGAGAATTGGAGTTCCTTAAGAATGTGGATGTTTAGCTGCTGAGGTTTTGTTTTTGAGTGTACATACAGCTATGGGAGAAAGGGTGTTTCTGAAAATACAGCTTGGGATTTAAATGTTAGATGTGTTTATTTTTGGAATCGTTGTTCAAGTCAGTGCCCACTGCCTATGAAATGATAATCTTGTCTATTTTCCCCAGATTCAGTTCCTTCTCTTCCCTCTGTGAATGTCTGCATATAACTATGTCCAAACGTTTCCATCTGAAGCTTTCCTAGGGCTTTTTTGGCTTGTTTTCTTCTTCTTTTTCTTTTTAGTGTGTTTAGCTATTAAGCAGAAAGGTATCTGGACTCAAAACGTTTAACAGAGGGCAACAATTTAAGTATTCCTGTATCTGTGCATGAGTATATGTATGTGTGTGTGAGAGAGAGAGCTGTGATTAGAGAGATTATGAAAGATTGTTTTGGGGTTGGTTTTTTTTGTGACATGCCTAGTTGTGTGTGTTGTTCTGGCTCTCTGCATTCCCTTCTATCACTTGGTTGTTGTGTCGTAATAAATCTTCCTGTATGACAGATAAAATTTCTGATACATTTCTTTAGTTGGTACCAGCCTCTTGAAGGTGGAGTTTTTTGCTTTCCACATTTAAATAAGAGCAACATTTTTGTTTTCCTACAAAATGAGAAAAAGGATTTATATGTGTTTATAATTAGAAAGGTATGACCTGTTCATACAATGAAAGTCCCACAATACATGCTCATGAACCTGGGTCCCATAGCTTTCAGGGTCCCCAGAAGTACTCTTTGTGGAAAAGGACTTCCAAAATACTCAAGGACTACTACTTGTGCAGATTTAGGCCACAGCAGAATATTTTGTTTACAACAACTAATTCTAGGACCTACTTTGGTGTTGTGGATACTTAACTCCTACTTACTCAAATAGAGACACTTCAAAATAATTAAAGCAAATGAATAATCCACACACAGAGCAAAGCCTTTCAGAGAGAAAGTGAGTTTATTGAAAGAAAGAATTTGCTTTTTTTTTTTTTTTTGCTAAATAGCTCTTTCAAGGTCTTCTTAAATAAGCAGCAAATGCTTTTGTTGGAAAATAGAAAAATAAAACTGAATCTTTGATTGTCGTTTCTGTCATGGCTGATGAAGTTAAATCATTGAAAGCTAGCAAAAATCAGATTAAATTTGTTTTTTCAAGCTGAAGTCCAGGCAATAGTGTATTGCCTCTCTGTAAAATGCTGAGGTAGCACCAAGAGAAGTACAGGAGGTGTTGCGGTATGTTCACCTTTAATGCACTGCTTTACAAGAATTTGAAAGGTTTGAAAGAATTTCTGGAGTTTGCTGGGGACTGCAGGGTGAAAGCAACAAAGGAGGAGGAACACCCATGATGACTTTGATTTTTCCCTGACTGGCTGTAGGGATACTCATGGCTTAGTCTTTTTCCTAAATGGATGCACTTTAACCATCTGCTCCAGTACTAACACCACGGCTGTAGCGATCAACATTGATCCTTGCCAGTTGCCATTAGAGTTGTTTGCTTGCTGTTGTATAGGGAATAATTGCCTATAGCTGATACCAATATTATTAATCTTACCAAAACTTATGCATACATAGTTGATAAATAGTAATATTGGAATCTATCATATTCTTTCAATGTCAAGCTTAACAGAAAATCTCTGCTGCTGCATTTCTTCCTCACGTGCAAACTCCACAAGAGGAAATTCAACTTCTTTCTTACGTTGACATTACATTTGCTGTTTTGTCTGTGCTGAGTTTGATTCCAGGCATCTAACAGCATTCCAGGAGAAGAGGCGACCAGCATCGCAGCCTGCACTGCTGCTGCTCTACTTGTCAGGAATAATAGCCCACTGGGCTAGTTAATCATTACACTAACTTTTTCCTGTTCCTTTATAGCTGATTGCTGCCCAGGGGACTTGGGCTACTGCAGTCTGGCTGCCAACACAAAGTTCAGTATTGTGTGTGTGTGTGTTTATGCTTACCTGCATGCATATGCATTGTGTTGTTCAGCAGATATTCTATTATAGTAAAACTAACAGTGCAAGACCAGTGAGCCTGTTTTTCTATATAAAAGGTAAAAGTGGGAGAGCTAATATTTTATCCCCCCCCTTTACCATTTTTGAAAATGAATGTGAAAGCGTTGGTCTCTTTATTCAACACACCGGCACAACAGATTTCCTCATTCAGTGCCTTAAGAGTGGAGTTTCAGGATGCTGAAATTCTCTTTCTTAGAGCAGACGTTTGAATCATATGGCCAGTGATTCGCGTTGATTTGCCAGAGGCCATGATCTGACACCTCCTCTATGAAAAAGACGTCCCTCTCCTCTGGGAGTGAGAAAGTACGGGCAAGGAATAGATGTCAGTGAAGTCTTTTGAGATTCAGAAGAAAGTATTTAACCTCTATGGGTTTTGCTCAGGTATATGTAGCTGTACTGATTGCCAGGGTGGAAGCCAAGAAGCAACTTTCAGTCATTCTGATTTTTTTCTTCACCTTAAGTGCAGGTCATCTTGTAATATCTGGAGGATGTGGCGCAGGTGACACCTGGCATTTTTGCCATGTGGAACAAAATTTGGTATTAAAGTCTTTCTTTGCCAGTGAGTTGGTTTACCTTCATTAGAAAGAATAAATAGCAATTTTCCTGTCCAGATGTCAATATTCAGGTGGCCAGACAGATTAAAGTACTGATCTTTAATATCTCTGGTGTTTGTTTTGGGGAAGTTAATTTTCTTCAATGGATAGCTCAGGACAGTGAATATTTTTGCTTATCCTCCTGGTCAGATTTCTAATCTGTTGCCTTTTTTAAGCCCAGTAGGCACTTGGCTTCTATGGTTTCCCATAGAAGTAGAATTAGGGTTAAGGAGGAACTAATTGTAAAAAGGAGGGTTAAATCCTCCATCTGGTAGTACAAGATTTTAACTTCAAAACATTATTGTGTCCTGAAAATTTCAATAGATATATCTTTCCCTGAATAGTACTCTGAAATCCTTTTCCCCTTCTCTCTCTCCCTCCCTCTTTCTTTCCCGCCCTATATTTCTCTCCTTTTCTCTCTTTCTCTCTGTTCTCCTCTGTCTCAGTATCTCTCTCTTTCTCTCCCTGCCCGACCTTTCTATAGATGGATGTCTGTTTTCCTGTTAGAGCTGAATCAGGCTTTTGTGTGCTGACGCCACTGAACACCTTCCATGTGCCTCGTTCGTTTTGTAAACCTTCCAGTCAAAGCCACCCTTAAGTTATGCAATAGTGTGATTGGCAGAGTAGCGTTACTGCACAACTCAGTGTTCTCAGTAGCGCAGGTCATTAGAAGACCAACCCCCTCTTCGTCCCGTACCAGAAAATAAAAGAGCAGACAACAAAATGGGAGAGAGCAAGACGTCAGCAGCAGCGTGAGCTGGATCATTTACATGGCAGCAGCATTTTTTAGTGCCAGGTAGATGAGGTAGGCCATTCTGACTCTGAAAAACAGCTTTGAGGCCATTTTAGCCATTCTCTTTGGTTGTTTTGAATCAAACCTGTATCATTCTTACTGATATTAACAGGACTTTGGGGATTATACAAGTCTCTTTGCCTTCAGAAGGCATATCTTCAGGATGGCAGAGAGAATTCATGGAGGTAGTCAGAGGCCCTTCTGAGAGACATGCAGCTGACACTTTGTATTTTTTCCTGGCAATAAATCAATATTGAAGAAAACAATGAAGAAGCAAGACAAATTGCTACTCAACCATTCGTAGAGCATTTTAATTACATAGGGAATTCTCCATTTTTTATTTTTTTACTCTGAATTGTCATTTGCAGAACTTTGGAAACTTTTTCCTTCCTTTGAATTAAAATATCTTTACAATACCTTTTATAGGCATATTTAAACGTTCTTTATGAGATGGGATTGCCCCAAGATCTCAGTATCTGTGTCTGAGAGTTCTCCTGTAAGTTATGTTCTAGCAGTTTGATTGGTGTGTGACTAAAACATAATGTTCCAGTCCACTTGCTTGGCTAGGCTATAAACATGGAGTGAGCCATTTTGATATAAGCTTTAAGCCTCCTTGAGATTCTGGAGGCCACCAGACTGTATGGCTCTCAGGTAATCTTCACCAAGACTGGAGACTCTCGTTGTTACTTCAGAGGTCATCAAGGGAAAGTGTCTTTCTTTTTGCTGAGACACTATACTGCAATAGAGATTCACTTAATTTAGGGGTGATTGAACCTCCCTAGATCTTGGAGAAAGACTGATTTTTACTCAAGCGAACTCTGAACATTTGAGAAATAGCTTTCCTTTGGTTATTTTGCAATTAGTTTTGAAAATCTTTAGCCTCCTGAAGTTCCTTCATTATGATTAGTGAATCTGAGCGGAGAGATTTGTGGAGGCAACACTGGAATGGCAAAAACCTAGTTGTTATAAAGGCTGATGCAAGTAAGCCTTCCTCGCAGGTTTTTCAAAAAGGTGTGGAGGTTCTTTTTGAACCAGGTGTCTGGGGAGGGGAGCTGCACAGGTTTTCATAGTAATACCCACATCCCTCTTTCTCTCAGGGAGGTCTGCTTCCCGTAGTTTGGAAATCTGCCTGTGGATTTTTGAGGAGACAGTTACACGTGTATGTACACTGAACATCAGTGGCCTGCAGGTAATCCCGTTGCCTCTTAACTCCAGGACTGTGCTTTAGTAAAATAGGTTAATGTTCAGTTTACCAAGCTTTTTTATGGCGATAGCTGAAAGGCAGCAGCAGATGGGAATTAACTTGGATATACCTTCTCCTGGTGTTGGCCAGATGTACCAAATGCTGTTTTCATTCTCCAGTTAGATTTTCCGTAATGTATCCTTGAAATGAGTTGCTTAAATTTTCCAGATCCTCAGAGTCATTCTGTAGTGTTTTAAGTCATTAAATTAAGCTAGCTGCTAGATTTTGTATTCAAGAAGTGAACCTTCCTACTTCTGCACCTTTCTTGGATACAAAACCTCACCAATTTTCCGAAGAATATATGTGCATGTAAATGATTTTCATCTCATAATGGAGTCCATGTTTATCTGAATAATGATGTCTTAAATGGCAAAAGGAAGAATATACTGTCACTTCGAAAAGCAGGTGTCTTGTCTGTCTTGTTATGTAGCTATTAGCAGTTTTACATAGTTGTTGAACTTGTATTTACATGTTTAGATCACGTTTTTTGGAACACGGTGTTGAGAGGGAAAGACATCAGCTACAAAATCTCTTTTCTCTTTTAGAAGCCTTTTTCCTAACATCCAGTAATATGGTTGTTAGGGGTGGTTGGTACATTGTAGGAATAATATATATAAGCCTTAACAATGAGACTTGAGCTTACATTTTGAAACCTGTACAGTCAAAACATGTTGATCTGGATATGGCTTCCAGAATTACAGAGTTTAGATTTTAAATAAAATCTTACTTTAGTAACTGCTACTTTGACAATCAAGAAACTGAGTGTTTTTTAAAAACAAAAAGCATGATCTAGCTGAAGGTTTTCCCTCTTTTTTGAACAACTTTCTAACCAGAGATTTTTTCTTGAAGTCTTGCCACTGGCAAAACAGGGAGGGAACATGTGGACTCATGCAGCGTGCTCACTAGGGCAAAAAAAGAAAATGAAAAAAAAAACCCAACAGCCTTAAGTTATGTCTGAGCAAACGTCACATTTTTCTGATATGAATGAAATGCAGAACTCACTTCTAACTGCTTTGGAAAATGAAATGAACTAACTTCTCCGTTTACCAAACAATTTCTGTGTGTGTTCCACTTTCGTTTCTTATTAGAAATCAAACAGCTTTGTTTTTCAGCGCTTCTCCTGCAAACTTAGTCCCTCATGCACACACACAAAAACCCCTAAATCCATGCATCCTAGGGAATCAAAGATTTAGGAAGGTATATTTTTCATGGATGGTTATAAATATGTATTACAAATTTCCCATTGCATGAATTTCCTAAGGGGATAATACATGAAATCAGAAAGGAAAATGTTATGGCAAAAAGTAATGAAGTAAATTCCAATTTAGACCTTCCTTTTAGGAAGGTGCAGGCTGAAGTAACAACATGGCACAGATCCTAAAAACAGAGCAGTTGAAGTAGAACTGGTTTTGGATCTAGGTTTTGCTTTTGACCTTTTACTAATGTGGACTTAGAAGGCAACATTGGAGTTGTCTTCACTTGCCTCTAGAATCTTTTTAGTTGTAGAAGATACCTGCTCATGAAATATGAATAAGACAAGAAGTCTTCATTCTTTTGTTCAACTTCAGGGTATTAATTGTTAGCACAGCTTTAGATGAACTGAAATAACACAGTAACTGCTACAGGGAACATTCTTGGGGCTGATCCCTGCAAACTTGGAACAAATGCCTTATTTTAATATATATTTTTTTAAAGAGGGAGGGGCTTGGGGAATGTATGGTTTGTTTTTTTTTTTTTTTCTTGTTTCTCTAGTGCAGTGCATACACTAAAACACCAGATGGTAAAACTTTCTCCTTACACAAAGCTGTCATTGTTTTAAGGCCTTTCTGCTCCCTCTCAACCTGTGTTGAAACAGGTGCCTCACTTGCTTGGCGCTCCTGTAGCCGTTTTCCAGATTAAAGCACCACGCGTACCCTGCACAGTGGCACTATTAACAGTGCGGAATGAGGCTGGGAGTAGAACTCATATAGGAGCTACACACCTAGGTGCAGTTAGTAAACAGAGGCAGTTACCCTCATTAAGCATAATTAAACCTAATATTGACTGTAAACTGTTACTTACCTTAAACTTCTTTGCAGACATTGTGGGAAAGGGATTAACCTAGTAGATAGGTACACTAGTTACTACCTTCTTCACATTAAAGTTACCATCAGGAAGGCCTATATTCATAAATAAAACATAGTGGGGGATAAGAGACTGAGAAATATGTAAATTCATTTGCAGAAAAAAAGACCAAATTAAAAAAAGAAAGTTGAGTGATGCTACTGGAAGCAAAATGGCACTCTAGCTAATTACCATGAAAAGTATGATAAATCATGGACGTGTATCCTTGACTTCTGACTGATAGAGCCTGCAGAGTGCAATCTCTCATGCGTAGCTGCGTCTGACTGATTTAAACCCATACCACTATCAGGTTTGATGGGAAAGCACAAAAGTGTGTTATTTTATTTCCTTGGGTATTGTTGTTACCTCTTTCTCCTAGAAATGACTTGCAGTTATTGTAAAAATACAGTCTGATTTCTTGTCTGCAGAAGAATTGTTTGATGCAATTGACAAACAAAGGCTCCGAAGATGGTCTAGTTATGGTTTAATAGCTGTACTTTCAAATGCAATTGATCTGGTATATTGAGACAATTATAGAAATATAATAAAATGTCAAGGGAGGGGTTGCTTTTGCTTTGGTATATTTATTCTCATGGGAGACATCTTGTGTCCCACAGACAAGATCAAAAGTCAGAAACAGTTTTATTCATGAATTTCTATTTGTTTTCTGTAGGATTTTAAGTTAGGCACATAGCTGCTGTTTGCTTCAGCTTTTCAATCTGTTTCCTCGCACATCCCCTAGTTTTCTGCACTCTACAATCCCTGCAAGGGGCTGCACACACTTAGTTAGGAGTTAAGCTGCTGAAGATGAGTGAGGTTTACAGGATGAGGCCATACTACGTGTTACCGTGTCAGTGCTGTTACTGCTTAATCCTTTAAACACTTTATGTTGGAATACATAATAATGATATGATTGCTGTTTGTGGGGTATTTTCTGTTTTCCTTGTATTTCTGTCCAAAATACTTTTTGGTTCAGTATTATCAGAAGAAAAGTATTTTCTGCTGAGCTACCTCATGCCAGAATAATGAGAGGACAGATTTGCCCTGAGCTTCCTGAGCAGGGCATTGCCTAAGCCACAGGAACAGAAGCTTGAGTACCCTAGTATGTAACACTCAAGGCAGAAATTTACCATCACAGTGGTAGTCTTATTATGTGGATATTTTAACATAAAATTATTATTGGCTTCTAGTGAGTATTACCCTTTAACTTTGTATGAACGTCCATCACTGGGCACACCGGAGAAGAAATGTGATATTTGTAAGGCTTGTAGTATAGCATTTTGCTGAAAGGAGGAGTGAAAAAAGTGAGGTTGCTAGTATCTGGAGATACTACCTAGTGAGTACCTTTGTTTTGTTTGCTTCTTTTTTCTTTTTGGTTTCTATTTTCTTCTAGAGAGATTTACTCCTGTCGTATTGGTGTGATGTACAGGTAGGAATGTGTAGTTTCCAGGTACAGGTATTATGTTTTAAGAAACAATGCTAAGTAATTAACAGTGTTTTCCTGCTCTGGTAACCCTTATTCTTTCTCTGCAGATTTTTCTGTACCCAGCTGCAGCGTTTATAGATGTTGTCTTCATATCCTCTTCACAGTTTCCCTGAGTTTTGACAGCCTAGGATTTGAAGAAATATATGAGAATTGTTTCAGAGCTGCAAATTACTTTCAAGATTTACATGGCCAAATTCTGCAGTGACATACACATCATAACAGATTGTTAGCAAAGCAAAGAGATGTCCTCTGAGCAAAAGTCCAAAATTATTACTAGCTAGCAAAATCACAGGTTAAAGAAAGACCTATTTGCTGGAGTAAATACACATTTAGAAACAGGGTTGTTCCAGCATAAAGAATATCTGCATCCCTTCTCTCGTTTAGGACTACAGAATTGCAGCAAAGAGCTTTCAACTGGGATTCACTTTTAAGGAGCTATTTCCCTGCTTCTTCAGGGAGATTTAGAACAACTCTGTTATGGGCTGCTTGTTTTTTTTTCCTGGTTCCCTTCCACATCTTTCCAAAGGGAAGAAAAAAGGGTCAATAGAGAGGAAACAGCAGCAGACTTGGAAGCTATGAGGCTGCAGAGCCTGTATATTTCTGTTTATTATGAAGGTGCCTGGTCAGATTTCCCCAGACCTGTGAGCTAGATGTCATAGGAAGTCTTAAGTCACGTTGCATCTGTAACAATGGGCAGTCTAAGTCCCAGGCACGCAGTTCAGCGTTTGGCCTGTTAGTACCAGCTGCACGCTTTTTCTAATAAGAAGTTGAAATTGGGTATATCAGCTTCCTAGGGAAACATTGAAAACAAGTATTCTTCATAAATAATAAATATTAGGAAACCTCCATTACATAAGAAATGGGAATATAAATGCCAACCATTCTTTTCGGGAGGAAATAAATTATTCTACTTTGTATGTTACCACCCTAAAACTAAACTGGATTAATTCCCATCTTCTGCCCATCCAGCTGCTGTCCACTGGACACCTTGTGTCCGCTGGACACAAGTGATCCCTTCGATGTGTTGTCAAACTCATTCCCTCCAGTTCTTCCGAGAGTGCACTTGAGATTCTAGCAAAACAATTATCTATGTAATAATACACTTGAATCTCAGTCATCTCTGCAAAGCGTAGGCCAAATCCTGTGAATCAATACTGAGGCAAAATTTCCACTGAAGTCAAAATTAGAAGCTTTGTCACTTGCAGGATTTCTGTCAGGCAGAAATTCTCTACTTACTTTCTTCCTCTGTCGTAAGGATGACTAAACACTTTTATGGATTTTTATAAAATTTGGACACAGAGAATCAATTTTTTTTTTTAAATAAGGCAGATATTTTAATGAGGTTTTTTTTTTTTGTGAAGGGAGTATCTCATTTAAGCAATAATATTTCTTAAATAATAGTTAAATGTAGTATTTGAAGATGAAAATTTTCATTTTCGTCAGTATCAGAACAGCTGGATCCTAAGACTGACTTAAGACGAAACGGCTGAACGTGGACATATTTCTGCCAAGTATAATATATGAAAATGAGAGGCCAAGCTTTTAAAGATGGATGATACTCTTCAAGTGAATTTGAGACATACTCTTAATCAACTGGTTTAATTTTATTTGAGTTAGGTAGAGTATGCCTGTTTAAAACTCTATTACATTTTCTACTGGGTGTGTAATAGGTTTCAAACCTTTTTGCAGTGTGGATCTTATCTGCCACATTTGGATGTATTCAGCTCTGACAGAAACTCTGTAATTTTTTTCCTTATCTGAAGCTGTTCCTCGTGGAACACTCTCTAGCATGACAGTAGTAGAGTTTTCCATCGTTTTCCTCCATTTATAGTATCAGAACATAATAGCAAATGTGCGAGGCTGTGAAGAAATCTCATCATGGTGGGATTTTTTGAAAAGAATTTGAGGTCACTTCATCAGCATCCTGGCATCTTCCTGGTATGTAAACAGGCAGGAAATTTGGCTTTAGCATGACTCCTTACTTCTTGGTTGTAAATTTTGCTCATTAGTGGGTCAATTCAACAGTCTTCTGATCTAAATTCCTTGCTGAGCTGGGGCCTGAGAGGGCCTGTTGCTGCTTTTCCCATTACTAGCAAGGGGAAAAGATGGTTCCTTCTCCTCGGCAAACTGTTTTGCTGAGAGCTAGAGGGAGAGTCAAGAGATGAAAACAGGTGGAGGAAGAGTGTGGGAGAAAGTTGGAGACTGCCATTGTGGTATGGATGAAGAGAGGCACTTACAGAAACTCCCTCAAAACAGGACAGCTTTACCTGGTTAGTACAAGTAGATTCAGTTACTTATCTTTTAGCGTGTTAAATACTACCGTATATTGAGCACAGACACTTGCAGTCAATCCTGTAAATGCTTTAACAAATCAATATGTGTCCAGTGCTTCTCCTGTTTCCTATTCATCCCCTTACATTTTCCTGTTTACTCTTATCCTTTCCCCATACGTTGTCTTCCCTAATGCTTCCTTCTCTCTCTGTTTTCATTCCTTCTTTGTCTCCTATTTCTTGGTAGCTCTGCTCTTTTGTGGCTAAAGCCCTGAATTTCATGGTCTGTCCTTACACAAGCAAAACGCCTGTTGAAGTCAGTCAGGCCAGGGTTTATCTTACCATGTTTCGGCCTTTGGTTGTTATCAGGTAGTTACATTGCATCTGTAGCAAACCATCTGCGTTTTGGGACATATGCTTCAGCCAACCTAAGGCCATTTGTTTTACATTTACTTGTAGTCTGCTTACTTCCAGTCCCCCATTTGGAAGCTTGTTAGGAATGTGCATGCTGCTATAACATGCAAATTCTAATGAGTAGGTGGAGAATAAGTATTTTTTTTGTCTGATAGGTTAGTACTTTTATTTCACCCATTTAAAGACAAAAATGGGAATCTGCTTGTTTAATGTTCGGTAGGATCTCAGTGTTGAGTGTCCAGGGGGTATGAAGTGCTTAAAACAAAATAACTTAGGAGCTGAGGAGATAATTATATATGAGGAAGTACTGGGAAGGGCAGGGAATGCAAATGAAGGCAGGCCAAGGTAGATTCAGTGCCACTGAATAACTCCCCGTTTATCTCTCCCTCAAATACACAGACAATAACCCTCAATAACCTACTTGAGGTAATGAACATTTTGCTGCATTTAAAATGTTGATGCAAGTGATCATTACTATTACTGGATGTCTGTGTGTCTGAGCCCACCCTGGTTCTTTGGAGTCCCAACCTACACTTTTTTGTGTTGGGTAGAAAGTAGGAAACATTATTTCATTGGAGAAGAAGGGTTTATTTTGGGTGTTCAGATTTTCCTGTTAAGGTTATTTCCTTCTGCAGTGAAATGGAACATACGGGCTTTTTACACAAAGACTATAAACTATGAGTGTCAGGTCATTGTAAGATAGTCCAAATCAATGTGCAGTTATCCATAATGAGTCCTGTGCTCCATTTCTCCCTTTGCTGAATGAAAAAATGACCACCTTTGCTATTAGAAGATCATAAACTGGTGAATGTCTGTGTTTTGAGGGAAGGTTCTCAGTGTGCTGTCAGAAATCCAAAGACTCTATTCCAACTGGCTATTGAAATATAGCTAGTTAGCTTTACAGGGCAGGGTGGCCTTATCAGAAAACAGAACCAAAACCAGCAACAACAACAAAACCCCAAAACAACAACCCTCACAACAACAAAACCCAAGCAGGAAGCAAAAACATGAATACAGAAAGACTAAGCTAATGTTCTGAGTTCTGTGACCACTGTTCCTCTGGACCTTGGAAGGATGACTGCCTTCTGTTTTCTGATTCCTCTGCATTCTGCAGTGGAGAAAGATGCTACATAGTTATCACTGTAAAGCTCTTCCTAACAGTTAACAATAAACGTACTGGTCTATTTTGACTTGCAGCTAGAACCTGAAGGATTTTTCAGTTTGCATCCCTGATGTGCTGTTAGTCTATAGCAGAATGCTCACAGATGAAGGTTGAACTTACCCTCCTTCCCTCAGCACCACTGCTGGCAGTGGGACTCAGGCTTCTCAGTTAAATGAATTTTTATCTGCCCCAGTTTACCTGTTCTGAATGTCAGATCCATTGCATTTTTGATGCAATAGCTTGTCGTGCTTTAAGGAGGTAGCATAGTTACTACATGCCTTTGAGTTAACAAATTTTAAGTATTTAGATCACATAGGAAAATGAGAAATGGTTCCTCGTGTGTTTGGAATGACTAGTAGCTTTACAGCCATCAAATTGAGCTCAGAATGCCAATTGACCCTTCCACTTTGTATATTAACTGGTGACTATAAATGAGAAGTCTTTCCACCCTTGCTATGAGGTTATGAGGCTTGGCTTTGTAATAATTAATGCCACTGTATCATTTTTTAACTGCTACAGAAATATCAGATGCTCAGATGGCATCAATTGGCTTAGCTCCACTGAAGGCAACAAAATGCGATGCCAACTTATACCAGCTGAGGATCTGGCCCACAGTTAAAAGGAAAAAAGGGACAGGCTGCCAATATGGCAGGGAACATATTGAGATTTATGGTAGTGACTTAATCAGTAAAAAGTTCTGCTTGAAGTGGTTGTCTCTCCGCACATTCACGTTAGACACTTGAGCTGGAGACATTTGAATCTCTAACACAACCTGCAAGGGCACATTCCTACTCTTTCACTCTGTTCCACATACTGTGCTCTCAGGTATCTGAGGGCATCCCACCTCATTCCCCTTCTTCTAGTTGGCAAGCTCTTCTCACAGGTCTACCACAGATTCAGGGCCATACATTTTTTTTAACATAATTTTAATTTGGATGACCACGTTTTTTCCATTTTGCTAATATATCTGGTGTTGCTTTCTTAATTGTACCTAAAATAGGGGGAATTTCACACATTGCTCTTGTAACTATTATCAAGAAGTCCTGTTTGCATTCAAGTATTACATTAATCTTGATAAGAATAAGAAAATCCTGTTTGCTGCCTTTTATTCAAATATGTACATATTTTTTTACTTGGAGATAAGGTGATTGTAGCTAACTTAATGCTTGTAAATTTTCATCTGCTACGATTGAATAACTAGATGGATAGAAATTCTTTTCTCCGTATTACAGTTAGTGAATGAAATACTTAGTAGAGATGAAATGGCTGTAGAATCTCCTCAGCTTCATTCTTCTTCAGTAATATAATTATTGTAGCATTTAGTATATAATGAGTGCTGTCTCTACACTTGCGAGTCATCCCCAGTTCTGATACCTTGTTTTTGATTGTTAATAATGTCCAGAGAAAATAATCTTCTGGGCTTCACAGTTTCCATGCTTGGTCCCATCTGTGATGTTGATTGTTTGAAAAACTCTGTGATCTGTTCTTGTTAGATGAAGTTGAAGAAACAGCTCTCTTCTGCACTAAAATACCTGCCTTAAGAAACAAAACTAACTGATTGATGACCGGGAATTTGACCTACAATATGTACGTCCGGGCACTTTTGGATTACACCTTACAAGCAAGTATTTAAGCAGGATAAACTTGCAGAAGTATTATTTAAATATCTAAAGCCACCAAAGTATGTTGAGTTTTAAACATGTAATGAATTTTCTCTTCTGAGCTCTAAAAGTACAGAAAAATACACTAATCATTAAAACATCTCTAGATACAAAGCTCAGCTGCAGTTTTTAAGAAGTTTCAAAGGATGCTTTGAATGACACTCAGTCTCTTACCATGATGTATTTTCCTGCGCTTCAAAGTAAGAGTGAGTCTTCTGTGGCATCTGTATCATGTAGGTGGGGAAAACAATGTCGGAGAGGGCAGGACACAATGTTCATCTCTTTTTCTTTTGGTTTCCTAATTATGGTATGTTTCGAAGAATGCAGTGCTACCTCAGCTGGAGGACTGTTGCCTGTCTTAGGAAAAAATACAGGACCCAGTCCGTCTCTTCCTGAGGTCCATGAAAAGATTTGTGTTTCAACCTAGAGCTGGATGTTTAAACTTAAAGCATGTAGTATCTTCAAATCAAGTATGCTAGAGGTATGGTAGTTGTAGCTGATTCACTTAAACAGTACATCTAAACACTTGAGAATATTGTCAAGTACTTATAAGAAAGGTGTGACTTGTATTAAAATATTGCAAGAAACGTTTAAAGCAATAATTATTCCTATATTCTCGGTGTTCTTTTTTGAAATTCCAGTGCATTTTGCAAGTTTCCAAGTGAGAATATATTTTTTAAAGAACATTAGAGTGGTTTTACAAAGTATCATTATCACCATTTGATAGATGGGGGAACTGAAACACAGAACAGTTAAGTAACTTTCTCAAGGTTTTAGGATAATTCGCTGCTGGCATTGAGTGTTGCATGCACTATTCCACTCCTTCTCTGTATTAAAGAATGCTACAGTGCCTTTATGATACAGTTTAAAGAAGAAACTCAACTAGTGTTCTCATGTTACAAATCTCTTGAAAAAGCCCTTCTTTACACGAACATCTTCATTTGCTATCCTGACCTTGTATCAAAATGTTTTATACACACATAGCAAACAATAGAGAGAAAAACTGAATACCGTCTTTGACTTGCCTGAGATTACAGTCAAAAAGAGAGGGCAGAATCTGGCTAACAAATGTTGAGTTGAAATTCTTATAAATGTACTTCAACACTCCAAATACTGTTTCCTGTATATTGGACCAGAACAGAAGGTTAGTAGGAGATGGATGTCCCTAGTTATAAATAATTGTGATAACAACTAGCAGTACAGTGCACTTGAAAGAACAGTTAAGTCTTGCTGCAAAATGCATCCTAACTACAAGAATGACAGCCTGCACATTGCTGTGGATGGAGGGCAGCTTGTAGTGCTACTCAGAATAATAATATTTGCTTGTATCTGCTTAGAATATCCCAGAGTTTTGTAAATATCTCCTAGAAAGTAATCTGACGTTTCTTATTCTAGTGTTATTTAGGAGTGCAGGAAGTTGTAGTTTATAAGAAATCTGAAGTCAGGTTATAGCACTTCTGGGCCAGGATGTATAATTGATATTCTTTTAAAATTACAATAGCTTTTACCTTACAGCAGAGTGTTGATGGTATGCTTTGCGGTCTGGCTGGCACCAGTGAAGACTGTGGTTAGTCCAGTTTTTTATTTTACAGAAGCCACTGCAGAAAATAATACATTCTTCTTTCAGAGTCCTCTAAGCTTTGCTGAGGTGCACACAACTTGATGTAATTTGGAGGAAAGTTTCTAATTTACAGAGTGGGTAACTTCACTGTAAGATTGTTGCCAGAATAGAGAGTTCTGGCCTGTTCCACAATGTCTATGATCCTTACTTAGACTTAAAGGGGTTTTTTTTGAATCATAGTTGTCATTAAACTCCACTGTACACACTGTGTACTTTCTGTTCTTGGACAACCTGAGAAATGTCTTTGCCTGACACGTAGTCACTGGCAAGTGTGGAGACAAATCGGAGCTGCGTTTACCTTAGAGTCCTTCCTAAACGTTCTCACGGTTCTTGTGCCAATGCTAGCCTTAAGGGAGACATTCTCCAGCAAAAGAGAAGACAACAGCCTCTTCTACCAATGGAGGCTGTATTATTACTCCCTGGTGACAGGTAGCATTATGTGTATGTATTCCTAGCGTTACTTGTTGCCTTTAGTCCTCCTAGCTGAATATATCTACATGTTGAACAATGGAACGAATAGGATGTATCTTTCAAGATTTAAATTCTCTTTTAGATGGGATAAGCTTCTGTTGTCACCATCTCTTTACCAGAGGGTCATGCTTATTTGCCAGGTAATGGGATTCATTGGGTATTGTCAGTACAATTCCCGTGTGGTGTTGTCAATGGGCGCTTCATAGTTCCACATCTGGGAACTGGAGGTGCATTAAGGGGAATCAAAAGCTGTCAGCTGCAGATGCTGTATCATCTGGGGCACAGACAGGGAAGGATGCATAGAGAAATATGAAGCAACTTGTGTTACCGTCTCAAGATCTTGGAACAAATCACACAACGAAAGCTGAAGTGGTAGCCAGTAAAATGGCTTCATTACCGTATATGCTTTCTAAAGTCTATGCAGAAAAACTAGGTAAAATCCTTTAGAGCCATTCTGATATTTTTTTGCTGAAAGAATCAAGTCTGTCAACTCAAGAAGAAAGTAGCTTAAAAAAAGCTGAAAAACGCGCCTGTCTTGAACATTTCGATAGAATTTATAGCCTTTTACTCCGCAGCCACTTGCCTTTACTAGAATTATCCATCATTTATCTGATGGGAAGTAAATTTAAGTCCTAGTTCATGAACGAGTCTTCTAGTCAAGCACCTTCTACTCTTACTGTTGAGGCACAGCTCTGACAGTAGCTAAACCAAAACTCAACCATGTTGGCTTTTTTCTGCTGGGGCAATTTT
Organism: Pampusana beccarii; assembly: GCA_013399365.1. Lineage (NCBI taxonomy): Eukaryota > Metazoa > Chordata > Aves > Columbiformes > Columbidae > Pampusana > Pampusana beccarii. The sequence continues at coordinate 13,254 of VWYH01004165.1, read as the reverse complement.
AGCATTGATGAGAGATTATTTGGATTATTTAGTGCCCTTTCCACTACAGCCCCGACAACATGCAGGACACTGTAATTATTCTTTGCTGGAGGAGCTCTGACGGTTTGGGATGCTACATTCATCACTTCCAGGAGATTCTGGGTCAAAAGATCTAATGGATTACAGTGTAGTAGTGAATCTCTGTAAGGTGAGATAGCACCTGAAAGCTTCTTATACAGAGCCTACATTTCTGCCTTGTAGTTTTACAGGTGTCATTGGATCACCAAATGACAAAAGCGTTATAATGAATAATTCCAGTTCAGGTTTAGATGAGAACATCAAACCACTAAATGCTGGATAAGACACCTCTAGACCGTACAATATTCAACAAGTGCTAACTCATGGCAATACTATCCACAATCATTACATGCTGCCACCAGCTATCTTGAGGATCCCTTCAGGAAGACAGCAGTTGCTTTGCCCAGGGAAATTTAGATTAGATGCAAAACTGGATTTTTCATAAGGCCTTGTTTTTACCTAGCTACGAATGTTTCCTTAGCACAAGTGAAAACTTTACACATTTTAGCTCAAACTGTACTCTACTAAGCCTCCCACATTTATACCCATCTTCTTGGCAGTCATCCCAAAATATGTTTGGGTTGAGGCATTACACATTACATTTGGTGAAGCTTTAGCATTCCCTGTTGCTCACATCAATCCTTATTTCTGTTTGCTCTTGTAATTTACAGTTAATGAAAATTCTAAGTTTACCTTTGTTTTTGTTGGCATCTGTACAAGAGAACCTTTTAGCCTTTTCAGCCTCTCATCCAAATGGAAAGCTGAATCCAAAAGGGAAGGTAAAAACCTATCTGAGCAGTTCCATTTTAGACAGAAACCCTTACCATGTGTGTCAGCATTGTAACATTTCTGAACAAACAGCGGAAGAGCCTTGCTCAAGGTTTGACCCAGGCCTGCTCTTGTGAGTAGGCTTGTAAGTAGCAGGTAGACAGCAGACTAGTAGTTGATCATAACATCAGAGCACCAGATCTTAACGGCCATCTGGTTGACGGCCTTAACCAGTTCCTGTTCCATTCCAATTCAGGCAAGATTCTGCCTGAAACTAACAGGAATTTGCCGGATTACCAATGTGGGAAGGCAGCTAATAACAAACTCATGCTGATGACCTTAACACAGTGTAGGCAATATTGACAAAACAAACCATTCTGGAGTTAGTGCAGTCTTTTCAAACAAGCCTGTCTGAATTGCCTCACAGATTTTCAGTTCAGGAGATACTTTTTCTGTCTACCTATGCACTGAGCTGTGTATGTACAAGATTAGAATGTTAAGCAATGGGCTGTAAATAGATGGTACACACATAATTTCTGGACATACACACAATTACATAATTGTGTGATTAATATTATACTTGTAAAAACATTTATTTGACAGTTTTGAGTACTAACAATTCCTATACAGCAACAGAGTTATTTTCAAAGTAAGCTTTAAAATGCACCCTTTTCATTTATTTTTTGGTGCTCATTATGCATTCTAAATCATTGCATGTTCTGAAACATTACCTCTTACGTTAACCAAGTATTTTGCAGGTGAGAAATACTGACAAATTTAGAAAAATGTGTAACCCAGAAGTATAACACAGTTGCATATTTCTGAAAAATAGCAGGTCTTCATCAAGGCAAGCCTGACCAAGCCTTCCCACATCTGCTTATAGAGCTGCACACAAGCTGTTTTTCTCATGTCATAAAAGTGTCGCTTTACCAGTAGGAACTCGCCATTTGAAAGTTCATTAGTTGCTTTCTGGTTCTTCTTGCGTTGCCATTGCAGAGGCTGTGCAGTCTGGCGTGCTGGAGGACAAGGCATGGGAGAAAAGCACTGTTTGCACCTGTTTAAAATCTCCAGTGCTTTGTGTGGTTCCTGGGCAACAGGCAGGAATCCTGAAAAGCTACGCTGCACTTGCTCAATTGTTGCTGGCAGCTGTGACTTTGAGAGAGCACATAGCAGCTCGTTAGCAGGTTGCTTGTGTTATGTGACATGCACTGAGCATGGCAAGCTCTGAGCTGAGCTCTCTGCCTTTGCTGCCTACAGCCCAGGCTGGGTTGCCTGGGGTTGCAGACTTGGCCAAGGAAAGCATTACTGAGATGTAAGGTGAGTTTCTCATTGGTAAAGGGGCAGGGAGGTGAGGCAAGTAGATGTGAATCGGTGTTTTCTGTTTAGAAAAGGGAAACAGTAGCGTAGGTTCTCTGCTCCAATGGGTACTATTTTGCTCTAGCAATCACGTTTTTTCAAAGTATATTTGCAGTGGTACAACATACAAATGCAGGGAATAACACAGATTTGGGTGTGAATGTGCATGTATGTGTACATACATGATACGTGCATTGCAGTGTGGAAATATAAGACTTCATGCGATAAATTTAAATTTTATTATGAGCTTTGATTTCTGGGTCTTGTTTGCTTTGAGAGATCAGAATCAAATCAATCTTTGCAACCTTGATCTTGGCCTATTTAGGCAGCATCCAAGCAGCAGATGCAGTCACGCTACAAGTCTGACTGGCAAATTCAGACCATTTCACCTTCATATCTACTCAGTTTGTGCCTCTTGGCTCAGATTAAACATCTCTTGGCTCTTTTGAAAGGGAGTTAGTATGTTGTAAATCTATTTAAACAAACTGCAAAGCTACAGCATTGTTATGATCTGTTGAAATCTTCATCATCAGACAGGAACAGATCTGCCATTGTCTTAAGATCTGTTTACACTCTACGCTGTTTTAGCCCAGGAGAAGTGATATATAGACCAGTCTGTTCCTTGTATTTGTATCAGAGATCTCTTTTCTGCGGTTCCAGAAAACATTCTCTAGACACACGATACAAATATTGACAGTAGATGTCATTAACCCAAAATGAAGAAAAAGCAGAAGGACATCTGCCTACTAAGCAAATTAGATTCACTCTTGAAAGAAAAGTCCATCAAAGACAGTTTAACACAAAGGTATGAACATAACCACTTGCTCAGGAAATCCGTAGCCAGTGGTTTGCCAGCAACCGGAAAGGTTTCGTGGAGGGCAACAAGCCTCCTGATGTGCGCTGCCCACAGATTCAGTGAATAACTGCCCTGGCTGGTGTCAGGGAGATGCTGTTGAGTTTGTGCAGCTGCCTGTATGGTCTGCAATGGGACGTGATGTGGACATGGTAGATTTTCAGTTGAACCGTGCTCCAGATACATGCTCTGGTGCTTATCTATTGTTGTTTACTCCTTAAGCTGAATAAAAGAAAGCACTAGTTATCAGGCACTGAGGGTAAGTGTGATAAAATGAATAGATGCCAGACTATGACATAATCTTGTATATTCAGCATGAGTCCCTTGATTTATTTTTGTGGTCTAGACCAGGGCTTTTTGTTTCCTCATCTAGAAAATGAGGATAATTGGTGTTTGTGTCTCACATTGCTATATAAAAACAGTATATTGTAAAGTTTCTTTTAATTGTCATCCTGTATTTATCTGCTGTGACTTCCTTTTCTGTCTTAAACTAGGGTTATAGTCTATCTGACTGTGGAGGGCCTTCTGGATTCATTATCTGATATTATTTTGGCTATCAAATAATAGAAGAGAATAAACTGAGATATGTGTGTAGGTCTATGTGCATTTTTGCTCTCTTTCATCATGCAGGCTGGAAACAGGACCACACAACTTGTGAGTTGGCATCACTTTAGTCAGGACTCTGAGTTTTTATTTGAGAACCGTATACATAGGGTATTATGCTATAGGAAAGTACTTGTGATCCCTTTGGTTGGCTGTTCTTCATACCATCTCCTCATTGCAGTGAGAGAATTGCAGATTTCTTCTTCCTCTGCAGGTACAGGGAACACAGAAATTTGACAAATTCCTCGTAATCCTTCTCCACTGTTTTTAAAATTCACAAAAATTATATCTGTAGGACTTTTTATGTTTGTTTAGAACAGGTTGTTAGCTGGTAATAACAACTGTGCTGCGCAACACACACAAGCCATGGGCTGGATGTTTACGAAACATGATAATAGGTGTTGCATTTTTATGTGCTGATTCATTTTATGTAGACTGTATAGCACCGAAAACACCCACTCACAAATAAATTGCAATAGAAAAATGGCATTCGAATGTTAAAGGGTGTATGACTTAAAATCTCGCAACCAAGGACAATAAAATAGAGAGACTCATTCTGTTTATAAGTCATACTGTTGTCTCGGGTATTCCAGCTCATGTAGTTGAAAGGACAGACCCCACTAGGAGGATTATGTGAGCCGCTACTTGTAGGTACAGTAAGATGAATACAGTAGCATCAAATTTTAGTGGAGATATGTTTGACAGGAGTCTCTCTTCAATTTCTAACTTGGGCCCCCCACGGTTTAATTCATTCTGTAAATTACTGTCACGTTTTTAATATCCCCAGGTGCTGACAGTCTGCAAAATAAAAAGTCCCCTATCTCAGAATGGTATACTTGCTTTTTTACTATGGAGTATATCTGCATTCATATGCCATGCCAGACCTTTCACCGTTTTCCTATGAATGGGATTGTAGAAGGAAGATGTGCTTCTGTGGGAACCTTGGTATGCAAGAACAGCGTGGATTATTCGGAAGTATCAGCCAGTCTCCTTTCCCATAGGCTCCCTAGTCAGAATTCAGGGCTACCAGGTACGCCTTGAACAAGTTAGTGTGACAGTAGACAACTCTGAAGCAGTTGCATTATCAGCTGAAGAACCCAAAGAGTTTTAGTGACTTTAACTTGGGTCACATCTGAACACCATTTTAGAGGGAGGAGAGAAAAGAAAAAGAAGTCTGCCTCTGTAGATGTGAGCATGGGCAGAGCCAGTCCTTTCACCCTAGAGTCTCTTGTCTTTTTTTGGGGGGGGGCGGCAGGGGCTTGTTTTCTACACTGCAGCTTCTACATTCTAGACAGTGAAATGTAATGACACTTCAGAGGCTGGTGTTCCTTCTACTCTGTAGTTTCATCATTGCAGCAGGTAGTTAGTGACACCTGTCATACTTGTGGTCCTTAAGATTACTCAGAGCCTAGTAAAAGTCCACCTTAGCACTTGGTTACAATGCTAGCCATCTTTGACTTTTACCTTTTGGAGTGGTTTGTTATACTATATCTCAAATAGAGGAAGAGGAAAAGCAGAGAGGCCAAACAAAGAGGTATGTTAATTCTTTAATAAAGCTACCTTGATAGATGATCTAAAACAAACAAAAAAAATCAAATAGAAGCTGAACTTTCCTTCTAAACTGCACAGTCCTCCCTTCCCAGGCTTCCCAAGTAGCCACCCTGTTTCACCCCTGGACTTGTTGTCAGTGCTCCAGAGCATGTACAGCACGGGACAGCATTATTGCTGCTCTCTTCAGTGTGTATAAGTTATAGGTTGTCTATTCTGCCTAGTCAGTGATGGCTCGTGTCTTCAAAAAATCCATCAAATGTGCCTAACTGCACTAACAGAGCTTTAAAAGAGAGAATAGTTCAAAGACACATCTGGGCACTGAAATTTCTGCTACAAGAATGATACGATGATGATGTCTGGGCTAAATTTACTGGTGTTTGCTGCTGTTGTCCTCCTGCATGTTGTTGTTCTGTTACTTACCTGCAGAGAAACTTCATAGTTACAAGTTCTGCTAAGAAACAAGACCCCTTGAATACAAATTTACATGGGGTAATTTTCTTCTTCAATAATTGGAGATTACCTTGCCCAGTCTGCTTGTGGCTTCAGCTTGCTCTTTTTATCTAAATTCTTTTTGGTGTCAGCTCAACTAAATTGACATTTATCCCAGAGACAGTGAGACTAATTGTCCTAATTAATACAAGTGGGCCCAGGTGGGGATAGTTAGAGCTTGAGACCAGTCAGGTGGTATGGGCAAAAAGCCCTCTGGCATTTGAGAACTAGTACCATAATGGAAAGGTGGTTGTACCTAAGATTGTAATGCTCTTGCGGCAGGTTTTTAGTTCTTTTATTTCTGCTTCAGTTGTTGTGTAATGTTTGGTTGATGTATGGATTTTCATGTATTAGAGGTGGTGTGTGTGGGAGGGGGGTTACATTAAAGAAAAAGCTTCCTTTTAAAGAAAAAGCATTGTCTGGTTACTCTAGCCTTGTAGCTTTTGTTGATCCTGAAACAGTCCGTGGTGTATTTCTTGCTGTGTCAGGATGTACTAGATTCATCTAGCAGCTGGAGATGTATGGATTGGCTACCAAGTGAAGTATTTACAAGGGTGAATGCACAATTGTGTTGTGTTTCTGCTATGCTGTAGCTCTAAAATGAAAGCTATGACAATACTAACAAGGTGTATGGAGGGAAATCTTTTTTTAATGGGAGTTTTTCATGGAAATGGTTAAAGCAAACTTGTAATCTTTGAAGGTGTAGTTTTTGTGTAGGGAATGGCAGAATATTATGCTATTCTAACAAGCATCTATCATTTCATCACTGCTTACTTTGCTTCTTGATCATCCTTCTCCGTTTCTGAGCTACCTTTATGTCAGTAGCTGTCACTGAAGACTTCTACTTGCTCCCTTGCAGCTGACAAAGATTCTAAACGGGGCAAATGCTGCTTGTTGACTTTGAGACTAGATTTTTAGCCCAATTTACATAGATAAGATTTGGCGTGTTATCCTGTCCCAAGTGTCTGTTCAGTGAAAAACATGCAGTTCTCTGTGTCTCCTCTCGTTTTGTTTGCCAGCAACCTGGCAAGCAAAACTCTTTTCAAGTCCTGACCTGGCTGATGGCTATTTGAGGGCATAGAAAAAGGGAAAATAAATAGCAGTTACAGTAGTCCAAAAAACATGAATTGGGAAGGATTTAGACTAATATCTTGCAGTTCATTATCACCTTCAAGAATCCCATTGAATTGTACTTCTAACCACCACACTTTTTTTCTTTTTTTTTTTTTTTTTTAACACCTTTGGGGTGAAGGTCACAATCTTCCTTTTTGACTGTAGGGAAAATAACTTTCCCAAGCCAGGCAATAATATTGTTAAAAGATATGGGAATAGATCAGCCAGTGCTCGCTATGGTCCCGTAGCCACAAGACAATCTTTCCCTTCGTAGCAGTCTGGCTGCAGTATTGTTGTATGTAACCCATGCTGACGCTAAAAGCAGTATGAATTGTATACGTCTTGCACATCAGTTTCACTGTCTTAAAAATGAAGAGGTTTTTTTCTTTTTTCCCCTTCCTTTGAAGTTTTGAAGCAGAACTTGCTGGTGACCCACTTTTGCTAACAGTTCTCTTAACTAACCCCTGTACTCGCTTATACTTTTTTTTTTTCCTCTTCCACCCACTGTCTGTCTAGCCTGGTTTAAAATTTTTATATATGTACTTTTAAAAAATTGATTAGTTGGAGAGCTGCCCGTTCTTCTGCGCTGTATAATAAGGATTTAAAAACTGCACACTGAATTCTGTATAGTGTAATTAAAACTGACCCAGATTTGGACCTGAGAACACCAGGACTTAGCCAAACTTGCCATGAGCTGAGTTCTGATGGCAGATGGGAGCTAATGAGGACACGCTACTCTCCAGAATTTCCCAGCTGCTTGGCCCCTTTTTGTACAAACAAGGTTTGGAGTGAAGTCCCAATCCCAAGAGCATGTTCAAGCAAATGTACTGCACCCAGCGTTCTGGGAAACACGGCAGTGCTGCTGTCAGGCTGCTTCAGGAAATTTTTGTGGCATTATTTCCAAAGGGCTTTTACTGTGTGTCTTGGTGTCATGCATATGCTATTTCCTAGCTTCCATCTTATCCTAGGCTGTGATGTTGTGCTTCAGACCCTGCCTGAATGTCCTCCCGCAGTTTCAGTTGGAGGACTTCCACCTTAATTTAATGGAGCGTTAAAATCCCAAAGTACTGGGTCTCCCTTTGACCTGTGGTTCCCTTTGGTGGATTCAATGTCCTGGGACTATTCAGGCAGATGTAATTGAATCAGTTTGAAGCAGCTGTAGCTGGCATGTGGTCTCTCAGATTGCTAGCACCTGCTTGGTGGTTTGTTTTTGTTGTTGTTTTGTTTTTAACTCACTAGAGTGAAAATAGTGCCAAACCCAGCACTGGTCTTGGAGCTGATAAAGCACTCTCGGTCCTCTATCCGTTTCCCCTTCTAGCCTAGCCACCTCATTACTGGTGCCTGCAGTAATGTTGTTGGTAGTGAGCAGAAACAGGTTTATGCTTCTCCTCCAACTGCCTCCCTCTCCGTCCAGCCAGTGCACTGCCAATACCGACTCTCTTCTTCGTAAGCCATGAGACTTAATTGTGCTCAGGTGCGCAGAGCGTCTGTGCCTTCCTTAGAAAATTGGGCAGCCCATGGTTTGCTGTATCAGATGCCCACACCAAGTTTATCTATTACTCTAACAGTCTATCTTCTGGCACGGCAAAGTGGCTGTGTCTAACAAATGACCAAGCAATACGGGGATATTGTGTTCAATGCTTCTGATCCCTTCTTCTGGTGTAGTGTACATAGATTTTGGTTACTGCATTCCTACTACAGTCTAAGTTTTAATAGAGTAAGATTTCAGAAGGGACTGTGAGTCATTTGGTTGCCTCCCTATGTCTTGTGATTTATTGTAATCAAAGTTCAAATTGAATAGAACGGTGCACTTGGCCAAATACAGTAACAACACATTGTGTGATTTTCAATGTGATATTACAAGATGGTATATTGAAACATTTTTTTTTTAATATATCTCTCCACTGAATTCCCCTTACTCTGCACATAAAGTTTATGTGCCTCCCTTTTTTGTCCTTCCCTGCCCCAGAGGCAAAAGCTCTATCTGGATTCTTAATTCCAGCCGTTTTTACCTTGGTGCTATTTCAGTTTCTGTTTCACAGACCACAGTTTTCAACTTCGTCTTGAAGGATGCCACTCTACTTTAGGATCCTGATAGTGAGGAAGAGTGACATAAGAGTGACTGTGATCTCTTATTTTCTTTTCCTTGGCTTTAAATATTTGGGTAGGCTTCTCTATTGCAGAAATTCCTATATTAGCCTATTCCAGTGCTACCTTCCACACACACCGCCCCCCCCTTCCCCTCAATTTTGGGATGTTACCATATATTTCTAAGGCTGAGAGGGCCTTGTCCTCAGCTGACGTACAGGGACTTTCTTATTTCCTGCCAAACCTTTAAAAACTGCTGTTGCAGGCAATTAAAAGTCAGTTCCCTGAAGTGTTCAGGCAATTCTGAAGCAGTTTCTATCTCTCCTTTTAACCTATATCTCTTATTTATATCATGTATAAAAAGATTGTGTGATTTGCCTGTAGATATTTGTGATGTAAGCAAGATCATTCCTCCTGTGGAATATTCCATTGCTTCTCCAGCCAGCGTGCCAGTCTGCAGTTCTCTGCGTTTTGTTGAGCTCAGGCATTTGCGCAGTGTTGTTGAAGGCAACTTCTCTACGGTCCAAAGTACACTTTGGACTCAGTGGAAATGAAATGCCAGTTGATGTGTATAGAATGAATTGTTCCTGCTTTTTCTAGGAGTGCAGTGTAAAGTAGATGCTTCTCTTTATCTATTTGTTTTTACAGTAAAGAAGGCTATTATTTTTACCTTTAAGTTGCATTAGGTGTGCCTAGGTATAAGTAATACAAGGTAGTTTATCAGGGTGTCTGTGAAAGTGATGCAGCTAAACATTTTTATAACTGTCTAATGGAAATACGAAGGAAGATGAAAACAGGAATTCCACTTAAGCCAGAATTGCTTTTACTAATCCAGCAAGGTGATGTCACCACTTGATTTTTCTCTTGTCCTGTTGTGATTTGTAGTGTTTTGTTTGTTTGTGTGCTTTTTTTTTTTTTTTTCTTTCCATCCATACTCCCGCTTTCCTACTCCTTTCTGGTTAGTCTTTCAAAACATCTACCGATAAAAACATCAATTTGTAATGATAGCATTTGCAGCTCTTTGTAGTCTGAAAGTGCTACAGCTACAAATATAATCTACTGAATAAAATGTCAGCCACCAGTTCTAAGAGGGGACAGTATGAAGGCTTAAATTAAGAAATGGCTAAGGACTGCAGCTCTCAATTTTTAGTGATATTGTTGCAAAGCAGTTTTGCTATAAGCAGCAACACTTGTTGTGAATTAAATAATGGAGAATAAATATGGAATATTTATCTTTTTCAGGTGTTTTGGGTAGCCAACATTCATGTTGAGATCAATAGAAATATGGAAGGGAAACTGTACTTGAGACCACAGTGAATATCTACCCATGGATATCTATATAAAGAGCAAATCAGAAAGTGGTGTTCGTATGCAAAAATACTTGTTATTGGTGAGGTGGGGAACAAGCAAAGAGTAAGTATGCAAGTGTCTATCTTAGGATTTCTTGATGCCATTTGTAGCCAGCTGGAACAAGAAAGCATCTGCCACCCTTATGGTTGTCTTGAAAATAAATATAGTTTTAGGTCAGCAGTAACTGGTAGCTGATATCTTTTACTCGTAGAATGTTTTTTCTTGTACTAAAGTTTACTTTAGAAATGTAGGCACTAAATAAGTGTGAATTCTACACTAAGTACAAGAAGTAGTAGAAAACCAACAAGATTTATGTTCTTAAGAAGTCTGTGTGGCATAAGTGAAGAGAAAAATATATAGATATTCTTTTCAGTCTGCTAACATCCTGACTGGACGAGTTGTGAATTAAGTAGTGTTTATAGAGCTGAACCATCCCTTTTATACATTTAATTTTAAGGTATCAGTTTAGGGACTCTATACATCTTTTACTTGGATACAGCTAACCGACCAATTTTATGTGAAGTATGCTAGCTTTTTGTGCACATGGAGTAGAGCGCTTCCCAAACTGAGATATAGTAGTGACTAGCACAGGAGAGTGACAGAAAGGACGCAAGGGAAGTTAATAAATTGATAATGAAGTGGGATTATAGAGGATTGAGCATGGATATTAGAACCATTTCAGACATACTTTTTAATCACTACCACTCTTCTTTGATTCTGTTTAGTGATACCACTCTGAAATGTATTGTTGGGTATTTGGAAAAAGACCATTTAACTTGTAGGTTATTGGCAAGCATGTCTGCATCCTTGACAGAGGCCAAGAGGTTAAATGAATGATAGAGAGGAGATTCTTCTGTTTGCCATGCAGTTGGTCCCTCTAGAAGAGCCTTTAAAGAAGTTGACAAGAATATTTGGAAAACTTGCCGTACTGTGTCTGTCTATGAACAAAGCTTTTATTTTCTGAGTTTTTTTCATTCCATCACTGAGTTCATAAACATACAAAATCAATAAATCAGTGACCAATTTAACACTAAAGTGAATATAAAACGTGCCATGCTGTGCTTTTAACTAACAAATAAAAGTGTGCAAGGGAATCAAACTAATAGGAAGTATAGAGGAGGAAATGCTAAGAAAAAGGGAATCAGCTCTTAATTTTGGAATATTTTCAAGAAGGAATCCCAGCCTAGTTCTTTCACAGAATCACAGAATGTTAGGGATCAGAAGGGACCTCACAAGATCATCCAGTCCAATCCCCCTGCCAGAGCAGGAACACCTAGATGAGGTTACACAGGAAGGTGTCCAGGTGGGTTTTGAATGTCTCCAGAGAAGGAGACTCCACAACCTCCCTGGGCAGCCTGTTCCAGTGCTCTGTCACCCTCACTGAGAAGAAGTTTCTTCTCAAATTTAGGTGGAACCTCCTGTGTTCCAGTTTGTATCCATTGCTCCTTGTCCTATCACTGGTTGTCACTGAGGGGAGCCTGGGTCCATCCTCGTGACACTCACCCTTTACATATTTATAAACATTAATGAGATCACCCCTCAGTCTCCTCCAAGCTAAAGAGACCCAGCTCCCTCAGCCTTTCCTCATACAGGAGATTTATGTTAGCCAGGCAATTTCTTGAAAGAAGTGAGTTGTCATGTGTGGTGCACATAACTCCCAGCCGCTTCCCGGAGCTTCAGTTTTCACTTTTCCCAAAATTCCATGCTTGACAACTGGACAGAAGGCTACACTGAATTAGATTTTATTGTTCTGGTGTTCTCCATTCGTTTGCAATTTGCATAATCAGGAATTCAGCTGTGTCCCAAGAACCCTGTTTAACCTAACGAGAGCAAATGGCAATGGGTGTTTCTTACTTGGGACAGCAGTGCCAATGTTTCTGCTTAATTGAGGCATATTTGGCTGGTTCCAGTGCTTCAAGTGGTTTTTAAACAGGTGTTTAATAGGCGTGGAATTCTGAACTCTGCCCTTTTGATACAGAAGTTGCCAAATAAAGATTAACAGAAACATAAAGATTTAATGCAGAACAAATAATTTTTATCTTTGTGTATTTATTCAGCATAATTTTTACTTTAACTTTTAAGTTGCGGGCAGGTGGGGAGATGTTTCTTCTCATAATTGAGAAAGTCCATTAAACAGGAACAACAGGATGTCTAACAAGGTGTCCTAATTAAAATTACCCTGTAATTTGAACGAAACATTCATTTGTATGTAGCTAAGGTTGACCTAAAACCCATCTAAATCAGGAGAAATTATTATACAAATTTTTTTCCTGCTGAAAATGAAACTTAGCATTCTGCCAACAAACAGCATGATCCTGTTATTATACAGTATTCAAGAGTAAGGATTTTCTCTTCAGTGTTAAAAAAATAATGTTTTGAGAATATTTAGAATAGATTTCTCTCCCACCTCCACCCTTTGATAGCATTCATTCATGGTTGCATTTCTGCGATATTTTGACAGCTGAGACCATGTTGTTCTGTGCACACTGTAAGACCATCTGAAGCCTCTGGTGGTGGCCAGTGTACTAGTGAACTAATAAGCAACTGAGATAGCAGCTGCTTAGCAGGACTGGTTGGCTCAGACTTGACTTTGGTATCTGCAGCTACACAGTTTCTGACTGGCTTGGAGTGCAAGCTGAGTAATTTTGTTATCAGGGAGCGTGGGCCTGCATACATAATCTAGGCTGTATACACAACTAGGTAGATTTTACTTTTGTGTGTAAAAGTGACCTACTCGTGTTCTAGCTGTCATGCTTTAAAATGCTGGTGAGGCAAATAGTGTTTAATTTAATTTATCAAATCAAAGCAAATGTTTGAAAGAATTTACTAGCTTCAGAAATATTGTTTGTATCTAGAAGGGAATTCTCAGTACCTTTAACTTGGCAGAAATGCACAAGCTGCAACTTGTAGATGTTGGTTCCCAGACACAAGGTGGTGGAATTTTGTTTCCACCCGCTTTCTGGGCAGGTTGGGAAGGGGGACGGTTTTCAAAAGAATCATAGAATTGTCTCAGTTGGAAGAGACCC
>VWYH01004163.1:22832-60985 GCA_013399365.1 Pampusana beccarii | reverse complement strand
TTTGGGGAAGAAATCGTTCCGAATGAGCAGCTTTGAGAGCCCACGGCCCAGGTGTGCCGGAAACCCCCTGTGTCATGGTCAGAGATGGAGACAACTTCTTGGGATAAAGAATCAGTACCAGGATGATATTTCAACACCACCAACTGGCTAGTCATAAAAAACTGAGTTATTTTAGCACTGTCTATGCACATACCTGTCTGCCTTTTAGGAACGCTACTTCCTTCAAACTTCAAAAGTCTGTTAATCCCTTTTTGACACCTCCTTGCTCTTGGCACAAACCTTTTTTCTGAAGCTACCTCACCGACACCTCTTCTTTGCTCTCCCTTTTGAAGGGTCTAAGAATTAACAGTGACCCTCCCAGCTATCTTCCTACAGGCTTAAGTTATGCAGATCCACAAGCAATATTTAATTGCCTGGTGAGCTCCGTAGAGTCTTGAAACAGTCTTTTCCCCCTTGATTTCTCAGCTGCTCTCCATCTATTTCTGCTTGTCTGCAGCTTCTCAGCGATGCACCCGAGGGCTGAAGCCGTAGGGGAGCCCCCGGCCCTGCTCCATCCCTGCGAGCTGCGAGGGACGGACCCCTCAGCACCTCCCGGTTATTTCCCACCCGCCGTGAAGCTTTTCCAGGCATTGTTTTGGCGATCAATGGTGCCTCGGTGTTTTGCAAAAGGATTCTGCATCCCCATCCCTCACCGGTGTTGTTGAGTCCCTACGTATTCGCTTCAAGGTCTCTGGCGTCAGCAGATCGCAGGTGGCTCGGGTCCTTGGGTCTCTTTCTCTGTCCTTGGAAGCCTTGAAAGTTTTCCCCAGTTGGGAGATGAAGAGACTGTTAATTTCACACTTCAAAATAATCTTTGCCCTCTCTTTCTCATTCTTAAATACAATTGTGTTATCCAAGGAGATGTTTTAGGGGCTGGGGAACAATGTAGGGCCTTCTCTGGGTTTCTCATCCACTGCTCCCATGATGCTTTTATTTCCATTGACTCGAAGCACTTCTTGCCATTCACAAAAGCCGACCACAATGCCCCACGGGCTGCTGCCCCTCCAGCCAGGCAAACCGGCGCTAAACACCTAAATCTTGGCAATGGTAAGATAACCGATTTTCCCCTGCGCCACAAAGGCTAGGGACGCGGAGCAACCGCAAAACGTTTCTTTGCCTCTACCTTTGTGAAAGTCGCTGTTGCACAGCGAAGTGACAGAGCAATCGAAGTGCGGTGTCTTTGATTTCGCTAATTAAACGGAGGCGGCGGTAAGTTCACAGCGTGGCAACTCGTGCTACCTGCCGGCTTTGGTGGCAGCCGCGTGAACCGGGGGACAGGCGGCCCTTGCTGAAGAGCCCGCGCTGGCTTTGTTCCGACGAGGTTAAGTGCACTCCAGCACTGACAATCGTGCTGTGAGAGGCTCTCAGCAAGCGGCAGCGGAGGCCGGCACAGGAGGGAGGGGAGGCGCAGCCAGCCTCGCGTAAAACCGAGCGCCGGGAGGACGGCTCTGCTTGGGAAGCAATTGCTCATACTTGGGTCTCTGGTCGTGCTTAGGGGGAGCGTCTTCCCTTTCCTTCGCTTGGCGGGGCAGGCTGCCCCAAAATTGTGCTCTGGCTGCGGAGAACTGTGAGCAAAGCCTCCCCGCGGGGACAGGAATCTTTCCCAGATTCCTGCAGTGCGCTGGACCCGTGACCGGGCAACACCGCTGCATCATTTGTACTTTAACTCCGTTAATTACAGAGCAAATATGTGCTTTCCCCTGTGCATTTCAAACAACTAGGGAGGCAGTATTGCTCTACCGACGGTACCCAGGGCTGTTTGCCTTTGGTTCCTGCTACAGTGTCCAAGCCCTGCTCTTAGTTTCAGCAAGTAAAGTCCGTCCCATTCAGCCCACCAGGGTCAGGAAAGCTGAGGCTCATTCTTCTACGGAGCTTATTAATGGAAAACCCGGATGTTTAGTCTTCTCTTCCCCAAGGTTTTAAAAAAAAAAAGTTTTCCAAATATTGTTGCATGCCATAAGGCCTTTCCCCCACTGCCAGTCGCTTCTCCATTGCTTGGATGGGAGTCGCGAATTCGCTGTCAGGCTGTGCAGCAAAACCACTGCTCCTATCTCCTGCCACCCAGCAGCTGGCCCCTACGAGAAGAGACATGGCAAGTGGCTTGTTTGCCACCCGTGTGGCGGCCCTGATGGGGTGGGCCTCGTGGGACAGCCCTCCCCACCGGTTTCTCTCAAGACCCTGCTCCCCCTGCACGTCCCCGCCACCCTTCCTCGTTTTGGACATAAAAACGGGGGCCGTGGGGTAAATCTCATAAAAATCAGGGCGTGCTGGGATTCTGGTCCCGGAGCATCACTCTTAACCTGCCACCGGCGGTCCCTCCGTAACCCCCTTCTCCCGGCTTGTTTTCTGTGGAAAGGCTGTCGCTCCCATGGTTGCTGACAAAGTTTCTTCCTAAGCATCCCACAGGCTGTCAGTGCCTCCTTCCCCGGCAAGGAGGGCCATCGCTGATGTGTGCCATTCATCAAAGCAAAATTACACGTGTCCCGAAAATAAAAAAGGACAGCACGCAGACAAATTACAGCATGCAGCAAATTGCTTACTTGCAGAGGGGAAAAAAAAAAATATAGCGCTGTTTTTCCTCCCCTCCCAAAGGTAGGTGTTTAATTCGACGTATCAAGGCTGAGAAATCTAATTATAGCCATGGGACGGGGGAAGCCCGATCGCAGCGGCCACGCTGTGAGCAGCTGGTGCGGGCAGGGGGAGCTGGAAAGGACCCCCCCAGCTGAGTGTTGGCCACATGTCCCCGGAGCCAGTGGTCGTCCCGGCACCCAGGGCAGCCCTGATCCTGGCACATCCCTGGCACCAAACCCAGCACGGCTCCTCCAGCCCCCCAGGGAAGGGCGAGAGGGGGGCCTGGCCCCCCACTGCCCCACTGAGAGCCCCCCGGCAGAGGTCTGCTCCCCTGCTTTTAGCTTTCGGATTGCCAGAGCCCCTCTTACATACTTAATTGATTTTCATTAATCACAGTCTTCTCATCTGCTTGTTTATATTCTTCACTACTTCACAATCTAATCTGACATCTGATTTACAGATTTCAGAAATTAGCCTCCCTCCGGTATTTCTGTTTCGATGTATCTTTATTTATTTACGTTCCTGTCAAGTGCCTTTCAATAGGAATGATTTGTACTTCTGGCAAGCGGAGGACCCCGTTGTTTTCCACGGAAACGTACGCTTTTGCCAGTGGGGTAGAACCCAAATGGGTAATTACGGGTCGGACTGTGACACCCTTGCTGCAGTTCAGCAGCACGGGGCTGTGAGGCATCCCAGATCGCTGGGCTGTGGTGCAACCCCGGCATCCCTGGTGTCCTGGGGAGGGAAACTGATGGCAGAGCCCCTGCCCCAGTATCCCTGGTGTCCTGGGAAGGGGAACTGATGGCAGAGCCCCTGCCCCAGCATCCCTGGTGTCCTGGGAAGGGGGAACTGATGGCAGAGCCCCTGCCTCCCACCCTCAGAGTGCTCCCTCCTAGCTCAGCCCAACGCTTTAATTTGGTTCGCCACGGCGACCTGGGTGCTCCTCGATCAAATAGAGAACAGCTGCCTCCAGGAATAGGGGATTCTGCGTTTCTGAAGCAACAGTTAACCTGGCAATGACATTATTTTCTTATTTGCAGAGGATGGTGTGTGCATTATAGCTGAGGCGCTGCAGAAATAAAGCTCTTTGGCTCACTCTGGCTTTGAGAGCTATTGTCTTTTACAAAGCGTCATGCAAAGAGCAAGAGTAGCTTCTCCTGCAGCGGCTGTGGTAGACCTTGCAAAGCAAATTAAAACAAACCGCGAACAATTCTTTATCAGAATGAAGAAGAAAACAAAAGGGGGGGAAAAAAAGTGAGGGCACAACGCACCAAAGATTAAAGGTAATTTTGGAGCGGCCCCAAAATAATTGCCTCGGTTTTCCCGGGAGACGGTGGTGCCGCGGGCGGGAGGGAGGCAGGGAGCGAGAACTAATGGGCACACGGACTCGCGGCCACACTGGCAGCACCGGCATGCACGCCTCGCCATGCCAGCTCCGGCTCCGGGCAGCGGAGAGCGAACGGCTGTGCCCGAATAATACAGAGCAGGCCTTGCTAGAAATAATATCGGGGAGTAAATGGGAAATGCAATGTGCAATAAAACACAGCATGGGTTTACCCAGGGCAGTTGGTATCAGGCTAATCTAATTTCCTCATTTAGGGAATGATTTATCCAAAGCGATGTTATCTGTTCCCTCTCATACAATGTCCTGTGGTAACAATGGGCTCACCAGGTGATGATGGGAACCGGTACGGGAGCTGTGGGATGGCGGGGACAGCGAGCAGAGCGGAGATGACAACTTTATATGCTTCAAGGGGATGTGTTGCATGGGAAGGTAGTTACTTGTCTGTTTTCTCAGGAATCCTTCTTGGGAGCAGATTGCTTCCATGTTTTAGCCATTTACCTTGACGTAAATATGGTAATATGTTGATAAAGCGTGCTGGTGAGGACAGAGCAGGATGCGGTGCTGGGGCAGCTGGGTGGGCAGGGGCAGCGTGCTGCCTGGAGGAGAATCACAGAATGGTTTGTGTTGCAGGGCCCTTCCCAGACCCCCAGTGCCCCCCCTGCCATGACAGGGACATCTTCACCAGCTCAGGTTGCTCAGAGCCCCGTCCAGCCTGGCCTGGGATGTCTCCAGGGATGGTTCATCCACCACCTCTCTGGGTACCTGGGCCAGGCTCTCACCACCCTCAGGGTGACAATTTCTTCTTCATGTCTGGCGTGAATCTCCCTCCTTTAGTGTAAAACCATCACCCCTTGTCCTGTCGCAACAGGCCCTGCTCAAAAGTCTGCCCCTGTCTTTCTTATCAGCCCCTTTAACCTTCATGCGCTCAGGAACTCATAATTACCTCTGTCATTAGCTGGGGGTGCATTGCTCAGGAAGCACGGAGGGGTGGACAGCCCAGGCTGAATTAACCGAGCCCTGGGTAAAGCCTGCGCTGGGAGGTGGCCATGGGCCACCGGGGACGGGGAGTATCGGTCCGGGCAGCCCTGGCAGAAGCCTCCCCAGCCAGTCTGATGTCGAGGCGGCAGATAATCGTCCACCTTCCTGGTGAAGTTGTGGGCGGCTGTACCACCGCGAATGGGCCTGACCCCAGCTCAGCCCCGCAGCCCTCCCTCACCCTCGGCTGCCCCTACCAGCAAGACCACATCAGAGCCAAACGGTGGAGGGGATAAAAAGCCGTAACCTGAAATAACCAACCTGAAATAGCCCAGGGGACCTGTCCCTGACCCCATGGCCTTCCTGCCAGCGTCTCTGCCCACGGTGGCGCGGGCGGCAGCGGTGCCGCCTGCCCGGTGTGCACCCTGGGGACCCGGGGCCACCCCCTCGTCGGCAGGGCGGTGAAGAGCCCCGTCCCCAAAACCCCACCATGCTGGGGCGTTGGGAGAGCGGCCAGCAGAGCCCGTGTGTCCCCAAAGGCCGTGGCACCGCTCGGCTGCCCCGTGGTTACAAACCCAGCCGCGACCTTCCCTCCGTCATCCGGCCGCGTGGTAATGGAGGGGTTTCTATTCTTGCTGGGCCGAGCCCACTGGCACTGACCCATCCTGTAAACAAAACCAGCCCTCCGGAAGCCCACGGACGTCAAGGATGTAATTTAGTTTCTTAATAGCCTTGCTGAGGCTATTTCGGCACGCGGGCCGCAATGGCGGCGCCGCGCTCCCCACCGCCTCGGCCAGCGGTCAGGGACAGTGGGACAGGAGCCCGGCAGGACACACGGATGGTCGGGGACCTTCAGCTGCAGGAGGAACGCTGTGTTAGTCTTGCTTCGTTACAATTATGTCGCCCAGGTGATCTCCTTACCTTCCTCGGCGGTTGCTGTAAGGTTATCATACCAAGCACAAGCGCGTTGGCATTTCATTTCCCTCCGAAGCGCGAGGGCAGGAGGTGCAAAGCCCAGTTTTCCCCACAGCGGTGTCCTCTTGGTGGTTTTACTCCAGCCCAAACCGTAAATTTGTTTCTACACCGGCTGTACTTTTGCCACGGTGTTGCTACGTGGAATACTCTTAGCCTTGGTGGCAGCGCACTGTAAATCACTGTTTATAAACATAAAATAAAGTGCATCCTGCTTGAAGGCGTTTGCGTTAGTTTGGTTTTGGCCTACGGAGCGACGCGCGGCCTTCAGAGCAGTGGGGCGGAAGGGCGTAATCAGAAATATATCCCTTTTGGGTACCTTTGAAAAGCAGCCGGGCAGCTGTAAAGGGAATATTTTATCTTCATAAAATATTAGAGGCAACAGTTAATATCTTGTGTGCGTTTTGTATTTCAGTCGCTCCCTCTCCTTTCCACCGACCATGCACTGCGCAGCTCATTCGCCTGCAGCCGCTGGGATTTCGGTGATTCGGGCACCCTTCAGGAGAGCGTTGGTTGCCATAAATCAAATGGCTCTGACAAACCAGCTGAAATGCCGTGACCAGCATCCCCAGGACCGTGGTGCCACCGTCCCATCCCCAGCGTGCTCCTCTGCAGTGACTCTGATCTCACCGGCAGCCAGGTACAACAAATCCATTTATTTAAACTTCAGCCCTCCGAAACGCTCGTATATTAGAAACGAAGCCATTTTCCTTGGCACTTGCAGCTCTCCCTACATGTGCAAACTCATTCCAAGCCCAAATTCCTTCTCTGACTTAAATTGTCAGCCTCCCACTCGGGCAGATGCGTTAGCACTGACTGCGTAACATCAGCTCGGCTCTCTGTATAACATATGAATAAGCCTTTTAAATGGTGTATTCTGCCCTGCAGCATTTATCTCATTTTTTGGTTCTGATTTTTCTCTGCTGGTCTATGCAAGTGCCTTCATGGTTTAGATGCTTCTAATTTAGGGTTCGTTTGGGACTTACCAATTTTATGCTCATTTGGTAACAGTTCGTTCAGTTACTAATACATTCTCAAGGCATGGATTTTAAAGAATTCCGGTCAAGATAGTGACAAAGGATTTTTTCACATTTCAGAATGTGTAGATGTAGCAGTTCACATTTCTGAAGGGGAGATCTTAGTCATCATTTTAATTCTCTTTTTGAAAGAAAACATTATTTACCTTTAGAAGGAAATACAGGGTTCAGGGGTAATTTTGAGAGTAGGGTATGATAAGACACTTCAATTAATTAAAATAAAAATCATATTGGCTAGAAAAATGTTTGTCAATACATTACTCCAAAATTAGTGGAGAGTTGGTGCCTGCCACGGAGCAGTAGGTTGAAATGCGGTGGTTAAAAACAATACCTTTTATTTTCAGTAAATCACTATTAAGTGTTGCCTTTGTGAAATTCCTCACGAGCAGTCTGAGTTCCCAGCAAACCTTAAAGGCCAAGAAATAGCATCCTGGAGGCCAGGAGGGGAGAAGCAGAGCTCTGCTGGGCTGCAGCTCCGGCATCGGGCAGATCCCGCTCCATTAAAATCAATGGCAAACCTCCCGCCGGCTTCGAGCGAGAAAAATATCCCGTCTTTTCATGTGCAGTGTGAATAATACTAGGTTGGTGCAAAAGTGATCACGGTTTTGGACCGTGAATTTTAAATCATTGTAACTAGCCTCAAACACGTCTCCATTAATCAAAATAGGAACCATTACAATCAACACATTTTCGCCAATGAGAAATAAGCTTGTTTATTCCTGTAGTGTAAAAATCAGTGCCTCAGGATTCGACAAACTCTCGGAAAGCATTTTCTGCATCCTGCTGGTTGTGGGGATGTTTTCCCCACAAAAAGCCGTCGAGGTGCCTGAAGAAGTGGTAGAGGGTTGGTGAGAGGTCGGGTGAATGTGGCAGATGAGGCGAAACTGCATAGCCCAATTCGTTCAACTTTTGCAGTGTTGGATGTGCGGTCAGGCATTGTCTTGGAGAAGAGCTGGGCCCTTTCTGTTGACCCATGCCGGCTGCAGGCATTGCAGTTTTCGGTGCATCTCATTGATTTGCTGAGCAGATGCCTCAGATGTCACCGTTTCACCAGGATTCAGAAAGCTGTAGTGGATCAGAGTGGCAGCAGACCAGCAAACAGTGACCGTGACCTTTATTTGGTGCAAGTTTGGCTTTGAGAAGTGCTTTGGAGATTCTTCTCAGTCCAACCACTGAGCCAGTTATCGCTGGTTGTCGGATAAAATCCGCTTTTCATCACAATCCAATGGAGAAATGGTTCATTGTTGCAAAGAGAAGACAGCACTTCAAAATGACGACTTCTTGTATTTTCAGTCAGCTCCTGAAGCACCCACATCCCAAGCTTTTTCACCTTTCCAGTTTGTTTTGAATGCTGAACGGCCGTAGAATGGTCAATGTTGAGTTCTTCAGCAACTTCTCGTGCAGCTGTAAGAGGATCAGCTTTGATGATTGCTCGAAGTTGGTCATTATCCAACTACGTTCCCCATCGTCAAGGCTCTTGTCTCCTCTGCGAAACCACCACTGCATTGGGTGTTCATTAGCAGCTCTTGGGCCAAAAGCATTGTTGATGTTGCTTTATGACCAATTTTCAACTCAAGAAAATGGCTCGAATTTGCTATTTGCCTAACATCATTTCCACGGTTTAAAATAAATATAAAACAAACAGCAAATAATAAGTCAGTAGCAAAAAAAACCCCCAGAAAGCGAGAAAAGTGCTTTAAAATTATGTGTAACATGGCCACATTTATTTAAGAATATATTCTAATATCAAACAGCAGTTTTCAACAGTGCAAAAACTGTAATTCCTTTTGCACCAACCGAATAACTAAAAGAAACATATGGGTTTTCCGCTGATGTACAGCCACATCAGGATTATCAATGGTATCTTCCTCCTGCTCCGTGTCTCTGCCCCATAGATCGATTTGTTTACCCAATGGCATCGAAACTCGGCAAAAAAAAAAGAAAAAAGGCGCCATGCTTCTATTGTGTGCCTACAACTGCGGCACTACCTTTTTCTTTTCTCAGAAAGAAAAATGCAGACCGCCCTGCAATTAGCAGTGAAACCATGAATACTTTCTTCGTTAACCACAAATGGTTCTTTTCGCGACGAGCGGGCTCACATATGTTCTAAATATGTTCAGTTTCATTAGGCGGCGAAGCACTGTGGATCTGCTATTTTATCCGGGAAGGCAAACAAGAGGCTGCATATGTGCAACATAAGTTGAGGAGAATGGGAAAAAACTCAAGGCACTTGCAGAGAGCCCGAGATGCTCGGACGTGCTGGTTTGACGCTCCCAGCTCGTTCCCAAACCCTTCCCTCTCCCAGCCTGAAATCCCTTCAGAAAGGTGGATTTTAGTGCTGCAGGTGACCTGCTTTCTCCCCACTTTTGCCCCATTGCCCGTGGGGTGGGGGGTGAAGGGACAGACGGCCGGGGGCTCCCATGGATCTTCTCCCATTTGGAGAAAATTTGGCAAAATCCCTCCCAAATGTTCGCGCTTTTGGTTTTGAGGGATTTCTTGCTCATTGCCTGCGTGTTTCTCTAGTTAGCTGGTCAAACCGTTTCAAGTATCAGAAACGCGTATTTTTTTTAACAACTGAGAAGCACAAACGTTCGCTTTTTCTTATTTTCTTCAAACCGTTGTAGACACTGGAGGCAAAGCAGCACGGCAAGCTGTGTGTGAGCAGCCCCTGGATGGGTGCATGGCCCCTAAAACCAAACTTCGGACATCAACGCTTTTCCTCCTAAGGCTGGATCCCACCCCCACGTCACTCCCGCACCCGAGCTTTGTTCTGCCAAAAAAACGGCGGGAGCCGGGACCTCGGTGTCGCTTTTTTGTCTTTCCCCTGAAAGCGTGACCGACTGTTTTTAATCTGTGTAGCAAGTTTACGTAGCGTAGAAAATGAAGATTTGTGTAAATCGCATTTCTTATGTAAACACATACAGTGTTAAAAATATTCGCGGCCTTAAGTGTTTCCCATCATGTGCGCGCTAATGAGTGGATTAGGAAATATGTTTTCTCCGTCTCATACGTGGTCCTTCTGATCCGCTTTCTCCCACCAGCAGGGCCCCCTGAGGAGCTGGACGGACCCACGGGCAGGGAAGTGATGTGAGAAGCTTTTAAGAAAGTATCTTGTGCCCTTGATCCCCACCGAGAGCTGGAGGTGCCACGTTACCGATGCCGCATCATGGGAATTTGGGTTTGTCATGGGGAAAATTGCCTGCTCGGAACTCGTGACCATGGTAGGTACAGGTGGGACTGTAGAGGCGGCGCGGAAAGAAGTCGTAAGAAATTAATCTTATTCTTATTCTTATTCGTTCTTATTCTTATTCTAAGAATACCTACCTACCTACCTACCTTATACCTTATAAGAATACCTACCTACCGTGGTAGGTACAGGTGGGACTGTAGAGACGGCGTGGAAAGAAGTCGTAAGAAATTATTCTTATTCTTATTCTTATTCTTATTCTTATTCTTATTCTTATTCTTGTTCTTGTTCTTGTTCTTGTTCTTACTCTTACTCTTACTCTTACTCTTACTCTTACTCTTACTCTTATTCTTATGCTGGCATAGGAGGTATAATGCTTTAAACGGCCCATTTGCGGCGGCGAAGCGACTGTAAAGCACCAAATCACACAGACCGGGGAGAGCTGCCTTTGTAGGAACAACCCGCCATCAATAAGTGTCCCAATGTCTGCGGCGACTGAATTATAATTACTAAAACTGTACAGTTTTCCTTCCCCTCAGCCCAGGCGGTGTGTTGATAAGGTCTTTAGCTGCGCTGGGGTCACTCCGGTGTCTTTGCGCAGCCGTCCCCACCTCGGCGCACCCCACGCCAGCTGCCCAGAGCTCAGGAAGCATGGAGTTAAATAAGTTTGCCTTTTCCTCCATCCCAACGATTGGAATCAGCAGTTTGCATTATTTTAAAAATGAATGTTCAGAATCTCGAAACTCGGCCCTTTTTGTTTTTCTTTTTTTTTTTTTTTTTTTAAGATCTTGAGGGGTTTTTTTTATTTAAAGTGGAAAACTACATTAAGTGCAAGGCACTCAACAAAGAAACAGTCATAAAGCCTAAGTATTCTTAGAGTTATAAAATATGTCCGTGGTGGCAATTCTACTGCCAACAATGAAGTTTTAAGCATTAATATGCCTTCATTGCAGTTTTAATGCCTTAATATTGACTCTATAGCTCTTTTGGGTAATTTTGCTTTCTCTGGTACTTGAAAGGTGATGATGTCAGCGTTCTTCGTACTGATTCATATGCAGGTTGATGAAGCTGAGTTATTTATTGAGTTCCATTATATTTTCTATAAACATTAGTTCTCAATAAACAGAGACATTTAGCCGAGGGTTTATTTATTAAATAGGTACTGTACAGATGGTTTTGCCACACATGATGTGCTGCAGAGGATATTACTCAGGAATAATCAGCTGTGTTATAGCTTGGCTAAATTAATAAGATGATAATGATGAAATTGATGCTTTTGAGCTAGGCTTGGTAAATGGTTTTTGCATAAACAAACTGATAAATTTGAGAAGCAATTACTTGCTTGTCAAAGATAAAAACACAACAGGGCCCATTTATAGTTAGGTCCTATTTATTTTTAAAGATTGTACCAGATTTTATGTTTAATACGCTGCAATTAAAAAATAATACTTAAATGAAGAATAATAAAAAACTAACTTTCTAAGCTCTCCTTCAAATTTGAAGATGCAGCATTGCTTGGTTAGACATCAAGTAAACTTTTTCAAGGCTTTCACTACGTGGAGGAAAAATATAATTGTTTTATGAAGGATGCTGTCTGGAGTTGTGCGACGCAGACTCCGGCAGCACTTTCTGTAGCAGCGTTTGCTCTAAAATCAAGCTGGGTTTCACATAGAGAAATACAGCCTCCAATTCTCTGTTTAATGTGGGTTTTGCTGCAGTGACCGCGCCAGCGAACAAAACACCAACTTCACGTAGCTCTCCAATAAGACGATGGGTTGTGTGTGTATAGATGTATGTGTGTGTACGTATATATATACAACAAATACTGATTGCTGCAGGGGTTCAGCCTGGAGAACAGGAGGCGGAGGGGAGACTTTCTCACCTGGTACCACTACTTGAAAGGAGGTTGTAGCATGGAGGGTGTTGGTTTCTTCTCCCAAGGAACAAGCGCCAGGAGCAGAGGAAACGGCCTCAAGTTGCACCAGGGGAGGTTGAGGTTGTATCTGGGGAACAATTTCTTCCCCAAAGGGCTGTGGGGCATTGGAACAGGCTGCCCAGGGCAGTGCTGGAGTCACCATCCCTGGAGGGGTTGGCAATACACAGAGATGAGGTTCTCAGGACATGGGGCAGTGCCAGGGGTGGGGTATGGTTGGACTCAATGGTCTTGAGGGTCTCTTCCCACCGAAATGATTCTATGACTTGCCAGCTAACAAATGTGTGCGTTATGCGGATTTATATACCAACCAGAGTAGCTTATTTATGTTAATTTAGAAAACCAAATGGACAAGTGAGGGGCGGCCCTCACTTTGCGGTGGCTGTGGCTGGTAGTTTCCATCAGAGGATCTGAAGGCACCTCGTGAACGTCTGTTTAGCTTTGTAACGTCCCCGGGAGGTCGGTGTTATCACTCACGTCACCACCACCTCCTCAGTGGGAACAGGCAGGTCCTGTGTGCACCAGCGGGACAGCGGTGCTCCCGACAATTTATTTTACCTTCTTGTGCGCTGAAGGAAGGGCTCAGACCTTCAGTTCATGCAAAAATAGGGTGCAGATCAACCTGCTTATCTGGGACGGGTGTGCAGGGACAGGGACTCGGCCGCACTACCGCTCCAGGAACAGATTTAGTGTGAACTGACATCCTGCTGCTGAACCGAGTTGTTTTTAGCAGGAAGGTGTCGAGCAGGGAAAGGCGAAGCCTTTTCTGTGCTGTGGAGCCACTTACCCGGGCTGCAGGTCGGCGTGAAATGGAGCCGATGCCTTTCGGCTGGACTGGTGGCGTCAGAGTGTGTCTTGGCGAAAGATTTGGGTGAGACCTTTCTTGGAAAGAAAGACTCGATTCTTTTGAGCATTGCCCAGTTTCCTGTGCTGAGAAGGAAAAGAAATGTGAAAAGTCAAAGTCTCTTCGATGCTTTCAAAATAAAATTACTTTTTAAGTATTCCTGGCAATTTCATGGAAAAAATTATAAGGTTTATTAATTTTTTTTTTTTAGAAAATATTCAAAGAAAATGTTTACTTTTAATTAAAACAAGCTTGCTGTCAGTGAAGATTTTCTCCCCCTGCACAGCTTTACAGCACCCAAAGATATCGTCCATCAACAAAAACCGAGGCAGAGTTTTCCCAGAACGTTGTTGAAGTTTGTTCTTGCTTTAGACAAGGTCAGCACTGAACTTCGAGTTTGGTGGAAGGGTCAGCTCCGTGCTGCCATTGCAAAAAAAATAATTTACTTCGAATAGAGAGAAATCTGGAGGGGCAAGTGGAGAAGATGCGTGGGCTTAGGAGTGCTGGCTGTGCCGTGTCGTGCCAGCACGGGCACCAAAACCGCTTCAGTGTCGTTTGTTGTAACTCTTGAGTTTGCCTTAAAACCCAGCGTATGGCAGCGCTTCAAATTAGAATCAGCCCTTAGTAATTAGGTCACGATTAAAAGAAAAAAATAAAAATAATAAAAAAAAAATCCTATGGATGCATTTGTGATGCTGAATGAGCCGGTCCCAAATAATGCGGTTGTAATGAATTCCGAAGGAATAAATAATGACTGGCCATTAGCATAAAGTGCCAGCCACAGCTCGGCGCTGCCCGCCTGGCACCGCTGCCAAACCCACCCGGGGCTGGGGTCTGTCCCACCATTGGGGGCACACTGCGGGGGTCACGGTGCTTTGGTGGCTTCTGCCACTGTCACCCCTGGCGCGGCCACCCCAGAGCCAGCAGGACATGTGGGACTGTGTGGGAAGAGATTTTTGCACCTCTTGGTATAGTATATAATCAAAGCTTTTGTTCCGTGCCTTGCACAAGCAAATTCATTAGAAACGTATCTGACCAGAAGTTCGGTTCGGCGCGTGTTTAAGGCAGAGGCCGCCCCTGCGCGCGTATTTGCTCTCGTCGTCATGGAACAATTATCTGCCCATTTAGGAAATGCGAAATTCGTTTCTATTTTAATAGATGCTCCTAACCATAAAAAAAACAACAACAACAAAAAAAACAGACCGCTTCTGATTGTAGCATGCTTAAAAACCTCCGAGAGGAAAACATCATCTGGAACCCCCCCCTTAAAAAACAGGGCACGGCCCCGGGTGTTCCCGGGAGGCCATGGGGCAGGGACAGGGGGACAGACGGACACAGGTGAGCAGGAGTCCCAGACGGCAGGAAAATAGGGCAGGAGGAGGCAGGGGGGTGCGGGGTGCAAGTGGTGTGGGTGCTTTTGGGGACAGAGGCGTGCTGGGGCAGCACCGTGGGGCCCAGCGGCTCTGGGGATGCCGGCAGAGCCCTCCTGGCAGCTAAAACACAGAGAGCAGGTAGCGGGGCGGGCGGCGGGACCTGTTTTCCTGTTTTGTCAGCATCCCCTTTCCCTCCCAGCAGCTGAGCAGACAGGCGCGTCAGGTGCCCGTGCCCCCTCTTCTGTCTGCTGTTCGAAAACCCAGCCAGGGAATGTCATTAGGAACAGCCACACCATCTGCCTTTTCCTCCCCTCCCCTTTAAATAAGGAAACACCTTGTCAAACACATCCCACTAAATATCCCCGGCGCCCTCCCCGCGCTCGGTGCCGGGCGGTTCGCGGGATCGTGCACCATCTGGATGCCGCGCTCGGACGCGCCGGGGGCTGCGGCACGGGGGTCAGCGAAGGCGAGGGCTGCACAAGGCAGAAATAGGGAAAAAAAGAAAAGAAAAGCCCAGCAACTCCACTGTTAAACCTAGAAAATTAACCAAGGAGGACCTTAAACACAGACATTTATTAACATGTAAATGGACTGAGTCAGCAATTAGTCAACAGTCAGCATAATTGAATAGAATATAGTAATTAACTTGCCGTTTAATTATTCCCATTTCGTTTAAGGTAAATATTTACTGCGGTCGCGGGCTTTCCATTGTCTTCCGCCTGGAAAAAGCGGGGTCTGCGCAGAGGGGGCCGCCTCGAAGTTTCCCTGAACTTGGCCAAGTCAGGTTGTGCGGAGCATCGCCCGCTGCCCTGTGCTCGGGACGGGCTCCCCCGGTGCCCCCGACCCCCGCTTCGGGGCTCGGCCCGGCTCCCCCACGCACCCCAAGCGGCGTGGGGGGGGCACACGTGTGCGCGCACACACACACACCCCCCCCCCACGCACGCCCCCCTGCTCGCTGCCCGAGCGGGCGAGTCTTTGTTCTTGGCGATTACTGTGCAGACAACACACTCACCCGGCTGCGCCGAGGCACTGCGGGCCAACCCGGCGATGTGCCCAGCGGCAAAGTGGCGTCCAGAGGGCCTTTTATATGGCCGAGCGTGGATTTTTAAACATTATCTCGAGCGTCAAAAAAAAAAAAAAAAAAAANAAAAAAAAAAAAAAAAAAGGCAAAAAGGGAGGATTCGGCAACCTCGCGGCAAAAACCTCAAAAAAACAGTTATTCCTTTTAAATAAAAACAAAAATGAGAAACAGTAACTATTAGAAATCCCACCTGGTGCTTTCTCTGTGTTAATGATGCTTCTTAAATTGCGTGCGGGTAAATGGTAATTTTGTCTCACGCCATTAAAAACTAATGGAACCCTTGATGATAAGAAATGCCATAGCTAGCTTGTTGGAAAACGTTTAATTAATAAAGTAATAAAATTATTGTAAACTAGTGCAGTTTCACGGAGGATTCAATGGGATATAAACCAGATAAAACATCCTTGAGAGTTGGTACAAGAAATAAACACTCCTCTATAAAAAGCAGCACTGTAAAGTTAAGCTGGTCTGCGTTAGCCCGAGTTAGGACGAGCTACGGTGATAATTTAGGTATTCGGATGAGCCTTTCGCGGAAAGTGGGGGGCAAACCAAACAAGGGTGGGCAGGTGGATTTTGGAGGAGCGCGAGCTGCCCCGGGCAGCGCTGGGATGTTCACACCCCCCCACAGAGACTCCTCGGCATCCTAAATGTCTGGAGGTGTTTAGATTCGGGATGGGGGTAATACGGCAGGTGCCCCAAGTTTCATTTATGAACAGCCTGAAGACCCGATCTGTGCGTGGTTTCTTTAAGCGGGGCTTGGTCCGAGCCCTGTCACAGCCTCTGGCTTTCGTGTGACTGGAAGAACACACGTACAACTCGCACGTTGATGCACCATAAAGGTTAATGCTTGCGTTCATTCGCCTCTTACGGCTTGGTAGTAACAAGGGGACAGTCAGGCCTTAGTCCTGAAAGTCCGCTCTGTCCCTGCAGACACTGCTGTGCCCACTGATGCACCAACAGCTTCTGGATGCTGTTTGCAGCATCATCTGCTTGTAATTTGAGTGTCTCTAGTTTCCTCTGCAGTCTCCATCTTGATCCTTAGAAACCACCCTGCACGAACACTACTTTTAAAATAAAGCGGGGGTTTTGTGTTTGCTGGGTTTTTCAGCACACCAGCATAAACAACAGTGCTGACAATACCGCTGGCCCAGCTCCCCGGCTGCGACAATGCTCCCAGGGGCCTCTTACTCCGTTTGGCCTCGGCGCACGGGCAGCCTGGCAGTGGGAGACCTTTTCCCCACCCAAATCCTCCGGGAAAAACCCTGTGGTTTCCTCTTGGAGGCAGATTGATTTTTGAGGCAGCCTCAAAAACGCAGGCACAGGGGGAAGGCTGCCGGTCTTTGCTGCCACGCACTGTGAAAATGTTTATGGGGCTCCATAATCCAGCCCCACTGGCAATACCAGCGATCACTTTTTTTTTTTTAATCTCCTTGGTGTGTGAGAAGCGAAAACACGACGGGGAGCTCAGGAAAAAGCCGGTACGGCCAAGGCTGGGGTGTTTTGTTCCCTGGCAAACTGCGGTTGATTCAGCCACAGTTTTCCCAGCTGATGTTTCTGCAAAGGCGGCAGAGACGCAGCTTTGCAGGCTCTGACGGCGAAGGCGGCGCTGGCGGCACAGCCGCCTGCTCCCGAAAGACGTTGCCGGTCCCAGGACCGCAGGTTTCATCTTTTATTTGTCCCATCTGTCGTCAGTGTGTCGTCAGATGATGACAAAATAATAGCGAGTTGGTGGCTGCTTGAAACTTTTTTTTTATTTCCCCAGCAGCTGTGTTTTTAGAGTATTATAATGAACCATCCTTTTGACTTAATCACTTTAAGATTTCTAAAATAACTAGGAGCTTACTGTACCTTCCCTTGACATGAAGCTTCCCCATGTGGGGACCATGGCTTTATTTTCAGGAAGGGAGGGCAGAGCTACAAGCACACGGTCACATTTATCAGTAGAAATTACAGCATTAATTATTGAAAGTACTGTAATGATTTTAACTTACAGCCGTTGTACTACAAGCAGGAAAAGAGGTGACATTGTATTTAATCTGCACAATGAGTCACTTAGCCCAGGCTCGCTTTTGCAAAAATTTAAATGCGGTAAGCGCGGTACTAGTCGGAGGAAAAAAGAAAGGGTGAACTGTGAGCAAAATGAAAAAGAGCTGCTGGTTTGCCATGATTAAAAGCTGGTTGTTAATAAAGCGTGTGGGTGACAGGGCTGCCTCCCCGGCGGTGCCTGGCGCAGGTAAAAGCAGAGGGCTGTAGCTCAACAACACGCTCCTGTCTGTCAATGGCAGGGGCTTTTTTTTTTTTTTTTTTTTTAAATGACATGTTTTCTTTTGGCAGATGGGAACAAGCCTCGAAGAATAATTTTTTTTGGAGGCAGACAAATTGGCCGCCTGCAAATCTCTGTCTGTAGGAAGGTGTCGGGTGGCTGTGAGTGTCAGCACCAGCCCAGCTCCACACATCCCCCCGGACCCCCCGAATCCCCAGCCCGCCACGGCCGGCCCCAGCAAAAATGACAAAACCCATATAAGATTTGCTCTGGATATTGCTGATATTGCTTTGTTGCCTGCCTTATAAAACGTCCCCGCTGGCTGTTTCTCCAGCCAGGGGATTTGACCCAGATGAATGCGCTCGCCCGCCGGCTGCCAAAATCCAACTCATCTGTAAGTGGAAATAACGCCGGTCGATGGGAGCCGCAACGCTCTTTACAAGAGGAGGCGAAATAAAACCGTTCCCTGTGTTAACAGCTGCGGAAGCCGGTGTGCCGAGAGGTTAAGTGATTTGCCTGGTGTGAAGGAGGATGGTTCCTGGCTCTTGGGATCCTGTTTCTGCAGTGGGGGGCAGCCCCATGGCGGGGCCCACAGACCCCGGGCGTCGTCACCAACCCCATATCACCTCCTTGTCACCGTCCCCACAAGGGCAGCCTTGCCAGGCTGGGCATAAACAAAGTTTCACCAGCAAAAAATAGGTATGTTCTTCAGAAATCTGCCCAGAATCAGGTACTGAAAATGAGTGTTGGGTTTTGCGAGCCAGCATCAGAAATGGGTGGCAGCTGGAAAGATGTTTTTGCTGCCTCAGCAGCACCTAAATGTTGGACTTAAGTGAAGGAAGAGGGAGATGAAGCCAAACCCAAGATGCACACATGCCCAGTGCAGCCTCTCGTCTGCCTGGGGACACTGAGGCCTGTTCGCTCAACCAACAGAAACAAGCGCTTTTTAAGAGCAATTCAGGATGCCCAGATCAGAGTTTGGGTGTCTGTTGATACCTAGTCCTTCAGTATAGGTGGTGCGGCATATGCCAAAAAAGCAGATTAGTTAATTTCTAGAAATGTAATATTTATTGCCGCTTTATTAGAGGAACGTGCTAGGCGTGAAGTGGCTGGATATCTGCAGGTAGGTAATAAGGAGGCTGTGGTAAAAGGCACACTCAAAAAATAGGCAGCGTTGTTCCCCGGCGTTGAGGGTCGGTGGAACTGGTGGCAGCTCTCTAGCGGTGGCTTCATCTCCACACTCGCAGTGTGTGTTCTTAACACCTTCCTTCACTGCAAAACTGAAGTATTTAACCCAAAACACACAAACAAATCTGTTATTCTCCTCCTTCACTAACCTTCCGAGTCCTCGGAAGTCTCACACGAGGAGAAAGCTCTTCCCTTTTCCTTTGTCTAAGTGAAGAGGTTTAACTCAAAATACAAATAGACGTGTGCGTACATGTAAATCTACCCATGTAATCAGATACATGCAGCAGGCTCTTTCTCTATAAATATATATACACATATGTATATGCACAGATATGCAGGCATGTGTGCATATGTGTGTGTACAAAGAGGGAGAAAAAAGACTCTTAGAAAATGAAAGACAAATGTTAGAGAATGATATTCCCAAGCCCTCAAATCCCTAATCATGAGTTTGATGCAATATTTGCCCTAATGGGAAATGATAACTGGCACTATTCCAAAGCAAACCTCGAAGAAAGGAGCAATAAAAGAGGAAAATGCTAGCTTGGCAGTTAAAGAAAGAGGAGCCGAAGCGAGAACTGCTGTCGGAGATAATAAAGAATTAACCACAAACCCCTTTTCTATTAAGCACAAAAAAGGATATTAAAATAACACGCCCCCTCCCTAAATGTTCCAAGGCTTGTGTCACGCTTTGCTGCGCAGCTTCCCCGGGACTCAGCCCATGCAAAGCTCTCGTGCGAGGGCGGCTGCACGTGTGAAACGCGCCGGCCTCAACGTGCTCCTGGGCTTGCTGCTTTATTTGTGTTTCTTTCTTTTTTTAACTTAGGACGTTCCAAAACTCACCCTTTCCCAGAATACGGTCACAGCCCGTGATCGTGTGGACCATCAGGAACGGGCATCATCTCCCCACGGGAGCCCACGCTGCACGACGCGGCTTTGCTATGTTGTCCATACCATCCGGAGGCACCACGGTGTCCGTGAGGTATCCGCTGGGTCTTAATGCTGTTTTCTGGTTACAGCGGCAAACATCCGTGGTTCTGCCTTCACATTCTTGCGATGATTTTCACATCCGGGGCGTTTTCTCCCTTTAAAAAATCGCACGCGATAAATTACACGGAAAGCGACATGGATTTGGGGCCCAAAAGAGAAAAAAAAAGGTGCAAAAAAGTTGAATCTGCTAGATATAGGAGAGATGAGAACAGAGGGGAGGGCTCTGAGTCAGGAGACACTTTTCCATCCAGCATCCCCCTTGGGAGCCTGTGGGGACATCCCAACACAGGGGGTTTCGGTCAAGGGGATTTTGCCCATTTCATGACTACCCAACCCATTTTAACAGCAAGATCCAACATAAACATCCCTTGAAATTTCCACCTCGCCTAAACGGCGGCTTTTAATTTGCGAAAGAAGCTGTTCTCAGTGCCCCACAGACCCTTTATATCAAGTCAAAGAAACCCTCAATAATCTTATATTTCAAAGCTATTATGGACCTAACTTTGGTTCATTAACACATGGGGAGGCATTAATCACACAGAGTAATGATATATAACAACTCCTTAGGTGATTTCGTGTGATCTGGGTCTCTAATATGCAGTTTGGCAGGAGCTGGGGTTTTGCAGAACCGGGGCTCACCTGTGCACCAGGAGCGCCTCAAACCCAAAATCACACCAGTCAAAAAGGTGCAGGTGCAGTAAGGAATCACTAAGAGTTTATCGTAAGTGTTAAATGAAGTACATCTGCCAGTAAGATCTTATTTAAAAAAACCCCACAATTTGTATTGCGTTGCATTGATTTCAGCATTGTATTTTTCATTTCATTGCATTTTTGTATTTTCGTTTCATTGCATTGTATTGCATTGATTTCAGCCACTAAGAGGGTAGAATATTTGAAGAGGGGAAAAAAAATAAGCCTACCTGTACAAGACATTTTTTAAACCTAAACATCTTACTCCTTTAGACTTTTAAAATTCTTTCTGAAGGAGATATAACCCGAAACTTGGGAAACTACTAATGCAATCTATCTTTCAGAGACTAAAATCAAACCTCCCTCCTGAGCTATGGCAGTGCAGAAAAGCAGAGTTAAACATCAGCTGCTTTTATCTGAGTGCCTGAATTTAGAAATACTTAACCAGAATGATACCAACTATTACACGGCTTGAAAAAAATGATCCTTTGTATGCCAGGACAGAAAAAAAAAGGAGATGGAGAGATTTAAAAAATAACTACTGGAAATGGTGAGCCAAGATCTTTAGAACAACTTGTCTGTGCCTGGTTTTCAGATCAGTCCCCTACAAACTGGTGTCATGAAGTGGAAAAATACCACTGGGAGTCATTTTGAGCAAAGAACACCAACAGCTCCTCTCACATTTGCATCCAGTGAAACTCCATCCCGGTTAGATTCATTGCCAAATTATAAATTCTTATTTGATTTATCAATCACCATTTTATATTGTTAATTCATATGTTCATTAGACAAATCTGTCCCTCCAAGGTAATCACTTAAGGTACTGCTGGCATGTGAACATGCACAAATGGATAATTCGTAATGACCTTCCAAGTTGACATATTTTTGGCATCGGTTTTCTGTATCCTAATTTCAAGCTGCCTTCACTCGAGAAGGAGGACTTGCAATTGGAGGTCGCTTTTCAGATTGTTCCTGTCAGATCTCAGCAGAACGAGGCACAATTAAATTTATCTCCTTGGGTGAACCCCCCGTGTTTCTAGCTGGGAGGGATGGGTAAGCAGTCCTCTGGACTTGGAACGAGGAGAAAACATTCAAATCATACTGGTTTTGCGACCTTTTCAGTATTTCCGCAGTAATTTTTTTTTTTTTTTTTGCAGCATTACAGCAACCAGAGAGTGTAGGAGTGTTTTCCATATTCTCAGTTTGGTAGCAGGGATTTGTCCATTATCCACAGTGATACCCAGATGCCACGCGAGCGGCTCTTGCCATGCAGGCGTTATCCCCGCCGTTCTCCAGCCAAATCTTTAAGTTCTTTATGTTAGTCCAGACATCAACCTGTGGCTGATCGGGACTTTTCACATCATGCTGCTTTTACCTGGATCCCGTCATGCCGTTACAGCTGCTCGTCCGGCGCCAGGAGAAGGAATTAAAAAAAGAAAAGGCCTTTAAAAAACAAGGTTTCCAGGGCTGCCAGTGTTTTCATGGTGCTTCCCAGAGCAGATCTGGGCAAGGAAAGAGCGATTTCTGGCATTTCCCAGAGGCTAAAAGAGATGGGAGGAAGAGATGTCGGGAGGAAGGCTGCGGTAGCCATGGAGCCAACGTCCACTGAGGTTGGACAATTGGCTTCTATGAGTTGGTCTTGGAAGGGAGCAAGATGCCAGTGTTTTCATGCAGGAAAGAGCTTTTCCCCAACCGATGGCCGCCCCGATGGCCTCCACGGCCCTGGAGCAGGAGCCGCTGTCGGGGACGTGCCCGCGTCCCGAAAGTTGGAGAAAGAGAGTTTGCATCCCTTCCTCAAAAGCACAGCTCGGGTTGCGAATCCAAATGTATGGACGAAATGTAAATGCATTGTGACAAGCTGTACGGGGAATCAAAACAAGGAACAAGGAGCGTATGTTTCTTTTAGAGAAATGTCCTTTATCTCACAGGCAGGATGAAGCGTGTGGCATTCAAATGTTAAGATTTTTACACACTTTCATGAAATACTAAAGAGAAAAAAAAAAAACAACACACACAACACACCAAGTCCGTGTCACTTCTCAGCTAGTTTGGTTATTGCTGCTCCTGAGTACTGTAACATATGCACTTTCCCTTTTGAAAATGTATCAAAGTTGTTATTTTGGGGGTGGGATAAACTCTTACCCATGCATATCTTATGTTTCGAAGCCAGGAATGCTTAAGAACCTGCTCTGGATCCGCACATCAGATGCATAAGTGATTAGTGACAAGTGACACAGAAACAGAGAATGTGCTGTGTTACGATGAATAATAAACACGCGCAATTTATGCAGGCGGAGTGAGCGGGGAGATGGCATCCTGCGCTTTTTCCATATAAATAATGTGAATAGAAAGGCGATGGAGTTTCTGCAGCCTCAAAGGGGGACGGACGAGGAGGGGTCGCCCGCCAACAGACCCGTGGCAATAGTTGTCTCTAAACTGGAATCAACATGGGAAAAAGATGCACCACGGGCACATTTTTTCAGTCTCTAGGACAAAGGAGCATTTTAAACAAAAAAAAATTCACCGAAGAATATTCGAATTGGGGTTTTGGTTTCTGGAGAGCATCACTACAGTGGCCATGTGAAAAAAAAAACCTTTTGCGATAGGATTGATGGCACCTGCGTGAAAAAGCAAATAATAATTAATCGTTGAATGAACAAAGTCATTTTTTAGATGAAGTTTCCCCAGGAAAGGTGAAATGCTCCGGGAAGGCTGGCGAGTTTCCTGAAGGGCCGTGGCGTAGCCAGCATCCCCTCATCCCTCTTGGATTGTCCATTGACAAAGCCACGCTTAACCCCTAAACACACAAATTCCAAAGCCAGCCAGGCGTTCGTCCTTAGCCCAGCTGGCCATGGGGGCTCCTGCAACACCCCCACTTTGCCGCCTGCCTTCCTTCCTTCACCCTGCGCTGCCATCCTCCAGGGAAAAGCGAAATAAATAATAAAAATTGAAAAAAAAAATATCCCAAATGCACCTGCTACTTAACTCTGCACATTTTTTTTTTCCCTAGCTGTCCCGGCCTGCCAACTCCGAGCGAGCTTTTCGCTCTCATTTTTACACTCTCTCTACACTTCCAGAAATGTACGCACTTGGATAAAAGTAGAACTGAGAGGAGAAAATGCATATTCTGTTAAATAAAAAAAAGTTGAAAAAAGTGTCTAAAAGATGGATGCGTAAAGAAATCGTACTTCGGCTCTGGGTTTGAGTTATATAAACTGAACCATGGTAATTACCAAGCTCCTCCAGATTAATAAACAATTACCATAGTAACTACACCCATCATATGAAACCTATGCTCATGAATTTTTAAAACATAAATGGAAATACACGCCGGTTGAAAAAAAGTCTCCTATTTATTTTGTTCCTGGAAGACGAGGGAGGCAGATCCATTAAAGGATCCCGTCAAGTTATTTCTTCCTCCGCTGGTTGCTGCACCACGCTCCGGACAAGTGCCATATATTATGTACTAACTAGGAAAGTCCATTACAGCCCGTGTGCTCTCATGCCTTGTTTCCCTGGGGGTTTTTACCTGGTGTGATGCACCTCTTGATTTGCCAAAATTTAAGGGGTTAGTTGGCAGAGCAAGTTTGGCCATTGGGCGCTGTTTATTTTTTGATGGGTAACGTGTGAGACAAGATTTCGGGTTGATGTTGATGTTGAGATGCACCTGAGGTCACTAACCAACGCTAACTCTCGTATATTTTACTATCACAGACAAAAATGTGGTTTGAAAGCTGCACCCGTATTTCAAGGCTTTAACACTGGCTTTACTGTACTTCGCAGTTTGTTTGTGACATGTGAAAAGAAACCTCAAAATGCCACGGAACATGGTTATGCATCAACCTGTTGATAATTCTGACAGGAAAGCTGAGAAGCAGCGCTGAGTTAAAAAACACTGTTCGGCATTTGCAGTAATAGTCTAAAACATGAGGTGAGACCTCCACGCTTCGAGTTTGAGCCGCTCACTTTTGATAATTTTGATGAGCTGAAATAATATCCCCCTTTTGCAAGAAAGTATTTCTTCAGAGACTCGAGAGTTAGGAAAGCCATTAAATCCTTGTGGATTGAAGGTAGAAAAATAAATTATGTGTATTTTAGACTTTGAATGATCTTCCTGTAGCAATTTTCGGGAAAAAAACCTATGAAGAATTCTGCAATTTTAATCTCCTCAGTAGCTTCCCATTACTAAACAAGCAGAACGCCACAGTACAAATGTGGATGTTACATGTCATCTTGATCTGCTGTTTTTTTCTTTCATTAAAGCTTTAATGCAGCAATTATGGCTACGTTGCCCTATAAAAAAAGGAAAAGGCAGTTTACTTTAAAAAGTGAAATTGCATAGCCTACTATTTAATTATACACAAATGTAAATGGCCTATTTTTCCATAACTGGTTATTACAGCACTGTTTTACTTTCTGAGTTTTCACAATCTCTAAAACCTACAACGCTTCCTGCTATATAATTGTTTTGCTACATTATTGTTTTCATCTTATTTTTTCTTTTAATGTGAGTGCAGCGGGATAAATCTTGGTTTTAAGCCAGCCAGTACTTCATCTACTTAAGCTTTTATAGATGAAGATTGCTGTAATTATCAGAATACCCGCTTATTTCTGAAGTATTATCTTGGCAACCTGCTGGCATTTACAACCAATTAACAAGCTTTGCCCATTAGTTGCATAAGGGGTATCACAGAGTAAAGCCATTGTGTGCTAATTTTCTATTTTAGATAATCAGTTTGGCCATCCAAAATGGAAAGGGGAAGAAAAGAAAGGTTTGACACCCAGTGGCAGACATGTAAAAATGACTACATGCCTCCCAGAGACAAAGGTATCCAGCGACTGCATGATTGCTTCACTGTCGTCACCACTGGGTTTTAAGTATTTATTCCCTTTGTCTCTTTTGGAAGAGAAAATAGAAAGTACGGCTTCAGCAAAGTAATCATGTCCTCTTTTTATTTTTTAAACAGACTGGCTTCTCCCTCTGTCCTCTCGGGCTTGTAATTTCGCCAAATTGTACAAGTGTTAAACACGATTTCTGGGGAAAAAAAAAAAAATTAAAAAAAGAAGAAGAGAAAGCGAGTGAGAGAAAGAAATCTGGCCCTGGTGGAAATCACAGCTTTCCTGTCCTAGCGAGGGGGCCGCGCACAGCTCCGGTGCCCCAGGCAGCCCCTCGCTGGCCATGCCATGCCTGGGGTTAACCAGCCGCCGCTGTTCCAGCGGGCTACCGGCCATCGCCCTGTGGCTACCGAGCTGTGTGCCGGCCTTGGGCAGGAGAACGGTCCTGCCTGTGGCCGTGGTGCTGCGTCCTCACAGCATCTGTCCTGGAGACACTTCTGGGGTCCGCATGTCCCTGCACATCGTGTTTCATTTGTTGGCTTTATCAAAGACTTTGCTTGCGAACACCCAGCTAGAAAAACAGGAGAGTGACCCAAGGAACAAGCACCAGGAGCAGAGGAAACGGCCTCAAGTTGCACCAGGGGAGGTTGAGGTTGGATCTGGGGAACAATTTCTTCCCCAAAGGGCTGTGGGGCATTGGAACAGGCTGCCCAGGGCAGTGCTGGAGTCACCATCCCTGGAGGGGTTGGACAGACGGACATGAGGTTCTCAGGGACATGGGGCAGTGCCAGGGGTAGGGGAATGGTTGGAATCAATCTTGAGGGTCTCTTTGAACCAAGATGATTCTACAATTCTATGAAATCACCAATTTTCTGAGCCCAGGTCCTGAACTTGGCCTTTCTCAGAGTCACTGTCCCCTCCTGCCCGCGGAACCATCGGGGCTCCCTCCACGCTGAGGTTTGCCCCGCGATGGGCGACGCGGTGCTCTGGTCCTGCCCAGGGAGCCGCAAGGTAAATAACGCCGATGAAGTGATTATGCGAGAGCCAGCAGGGCTTGCCTGTTTAATTGTATATAAAATTAGATGTCAGACCTGGTATAGAAGCCTGCGTTTTGTAATAAGGATAGAAACTAATCAGTTTAAAGATGAGCGCGGTCCTTAAAGCATGGTTAGATCCCATTTACTCCATTGAACAGAACGGGTGGATGGCTTATGTTGTAAAATGGTTTTATAAAACGTAGCGAACTGTACGATGACGTGTTTTATTTGCCTCCTGTGGTTTAGATTCATATTTTGCTTTAGCATAAGTTAAACAAAATTAAGACTATGATTATGCTAAAAGGATGCAGCCAGTAAAGTAAAGATAGAAAATGTTGAAGTCGTCGAAGTCATAAAGAATTATCAACTGTGCAATTAGTAAAGGCTGAACATATACACTGAAGTCTATTAAGTCATAAATGAATGAGAAAAATGTTGTGCTTGGCAATTTGATGTGAATATTTGTCTTAATTATTTTAAATTAATTGCTATTGGCTACCATAATCAGAAAATTTAAGATTTCGGTAAGGTACGGCATAAACCCCCTCCCATAAAATGAATCTAGTTATATAGCCAAACTGGATTTTTAATTGTTTAGGCTACTCTTGTAGGATGTAAGGACCGTTCCAGTGCAGCAGCTTACCCAAAGGCTGCGGGCACCGCAGGGCCAGCGTAGGGAACCATCGTCTTGGGGGGGTTTCAAGGTGCTACGACTAGCCAAGGGTAGGAATGGAATGAAGCAAAAACAAGCATTTCAGAAAAGCCAACGTCTTGGGTTTTTTTCCTGATGTTTTTGTAAGTTAAAAGTTTCCGTTTACCGTTCTGAAATGCGTTTTGGAGATCTAGTGGCGTTTTGTTGCCTTTTCAGAATAAAGATGGCTAAAACCGTAAGACAGATATCAGAAGGAATGCCGTTTTCCCCAGGTTTCCATTCTGCTAACAAGAAAAAAAAAGGAAACCTGTGTTTCTGGGGAGTTTCTTTCAAAGCCTCAGGTGCAGAAAGCAGTTATTTGCCCAGTTCTAATTGAGCCATTCCCAGTCAAGGTTAGCTTGTCCCAATAGCCTTACCAAGATGACAACAGGGACAATTGGGGAACAGATGAGCAGAGAAACTCTCACCAGAGAAATCAAACAGTACAAAAAACCCATTATATGTTCTGCATCTGGAAGAGACAAGTTCCTCCAGGACTCTAATCTCCATCACTAATATTATTATTAAATATTTACGTGCCACCCGAAGTTTGCATGACACTTTACAGAGATAAAAGATGCTCTCTTTGCACTGAAGATCTTACAGCCTACGTCAGACAAAGAAAAAAAAAGCAAAGTTAGCAGAAGGAAGATATGATGAAGATTAAGAAACGGATCTAAGGCTGGTGACCCAAAAGCATTTTTAATTTGTAGCAGAGCAGGGCTGAGGAAGGCTGTTGGCTTTGGGGCCTGTTTTGCTTTCAGTAGCCAGCCAACCACCTTTCCAGCTCATGTGGTCGTGCGGGCTATTTCCCCACAGCTTTGGCCAAAACAAAGAAAATACTGGCATCCTGTAACCCCTCAAAAAAATACAGATTTTATCTGACTTGTCTAAGGAAAAGAGAAGCATCACTCTAAGGAAAATAAGCAGCATCACTCACCCGACACAACGGGCAGGACATGCAGGGCGGTTAAGCGTGGTCTAAGGCATAGAGCAATATATAGACACACATGCACACACACACACATACATATGCACATATATATATCTGTATACACACATACACACGCTCCTAGCAATTCAGTTAGATTAATCTGCCTTGGCTATTCCATTATTTTACTGTAGTCCTTGTGTAGTACTTAAAAATCAGGTTAAGCATTCTGCGTTGGATACACAAACAATGCTGCTTTACCTCCACATGGATGTTGTGAGACTTTAATTAATGTTTGTAAAGTGCTTTCAGATCCCCAGAAGAAAGGCACTCTAGAAGTGTGAAGTCTGATTATTTCACAGCATACAAAAGTAGAGGTGAAAAGAAATATTCTCCTCCTTACACATAAAACTACTGATCTCAACTCCTGCATTTAAAAACCCAAGATGTTAAGAAAGAAAAGAATTCTGACCATGAACCTACTTCAGGCTTCCCCTTTGCCTTTTTCATCTGATTTCTGGTTGAGTGAAATAATAAACTATTGTATTGCTGTAAACTCTTTGTAAGTAGATTTGACTAAGACAACAGAGTTCAGTGCCAGCAGCTACTCTGATCATTCTTTTAAATGGAAATTTACCGTCTGCTGCATCACATGGAAAAAATATAGAACTATTTTTCACAGCTTGTTCACTGAACAGATTATTGGAGGGAAGAAAAAATAAAAAGGCTTCATTTTCTACAGATCCCAAATCTCAGCGTAGAAAGTCTTGGCAATTTCCTTTTGAGAGGAGACAGATTTCACTTTCACATTGACTTAACAATGAGAAGTGCGTCCAAAATGAGGGCCCGATTCTGAACAGTTACATGGTTGGCCATGGCTGATTCAACAGCTTATCTATGGGAGCAAAATCACTCACATCCGTAAGTCTATGTGGGATCTGGTCCTAATATACAACCAGTTCTCGATGTCATAAAATCTTTTTTAACAGCATCTTGTGTTACATTTAATTTATTTCACATGGCCTCGTAAAATAAGATAAAAGCTTCTAAGTCTAAAAGTCATATAAAGAGGGTGGAAAAAAAAAAAAAACTCCTACCATGTATTCATGTTTATTAAGTATTATCTTTGTGCAACTTATGGAGTTTTAACTGCAGAATTTCTAGATTTTTTTCTAATCCTAACAGCAGTCAGCAAGAGCTGGCAGTGTGTAATATAAACAGATTACAACACACAGGGTTTCTGGAGAAGAAAATCCTTCCCAAAGCTCTGTCCCAGACGGATCCTCCCTTTTGGCTCGTCCTGGGCTGGCCGTGGGGCAACTAAATGCCAAATCCAGGGGGGAACTTCTAATTCACAGTATGGGTCCTTTACTTGTCAAAGTGTGTACTAGAAATCTTTATAAAAGTGCCATCAGCATCTCGGAGCGTGTCAGTAACATCACAGGGCTACTGGTATGAGTACTTATTTGCCAATAAGAAAAAAAAAAAAAAAGTTGAAAAAAAAAAACAAATAAAACACAAAGCAAACAAACGCCACCAAAAAAAATGAACCAAACAACAAAATACCAAAACCAGTGCGATGCCCTGGTTGTGACGCCCAGTAGTGGGCATCATTAACAAGCTAAGGGAATGTTACATCAAAAAAATATAAGGCAAACCGAAACAGTCACTCTTTTTCAGCTAACATTTCCATAGTTCATCAATGCTGGCCATCACCATAAGAAAATGCTGAGGTCTTACCTGATGCTGCTGCTAGTAAAACGCTTTCCCTACCAGGCAGCCATCCCAGACCATCCCTGTTTTAGGAACGATACAATTAAACAGTATTCCCTGAAAACAAACAGTTTCAGAACAAATATGAGGCCTTGGCACTTATTTTTAAAATGTTCTTTAAGGTTCAGGCCTCTTTCGGAACCAGCCGCAGAGCCATCTCCTTTCCCCGGGAGGCAGAAAACAGAGGGCTGAGCAAACACGGTACTGCCCACCCACGCCCTGGAACAGAAAAAAGTTACTTTTGATGAAGTACGAGGACTCCTGAGGACAACTTTCAGTAAAGATAAACTTTTAATCCAACACAACTGTCAATAAATAGCTTCAAGATAATCGCACGTACCTCGTTGGTCTAACCCAGGCAGAGACGCTTTTAGAACATGGCTTGTTCTCACCAGCCCTTGATGTTTTTTCTTGCGATCCAAGCAACATCCACGTTGAAAAACCTACGCCACAGCTGTCAGGGCTTCTCTCCAGCGGATAATTGAATTCCAACTCTATTGCCATTGTGACAAGTGAGCTGGAGTTTAGCGATACCATCTCTGCCAACCAAAAACGAAGGAGAGCCGCTAATGGCTTTGCTGCAAGAAGAGGTGCCTGCGGTACTTGGAGACACCTGATGACAACACGAGTGCGTCTCGAGGGCGATCGCGTTGGGCTCCGTGCGCTCAGGCAGGCCTGGCAAGAGTAGAG
The DNA here is from genome assembly GCA_013399365.1 of Pampusana beccarii. Lineage (NCBI taxonomy): Eukaryota > Metazoa > Chordata > Aves > Columbiformes > Columbidae > Pampusana > Pampusana beccarii. Next base: position 30,542 of record VWYH01004163.1, on the reverse strand, counting down.
AGTCAACAGGTTTAAAGGACTTTCAAGATCTCTTCCAAGCCGGAGAAAGGCAGGGTTTAACTCGGACGGTCACAGGGTAGGGGGTTGCTAAATGCAAATGATGAAGCCGTTGGCATTTCCTCTTGTGGATTGCCCTCTCAAGTTGTTCTTTTAGGTAAAGAGTTTATTTTTTTTTCCTCTCCGACAACATGCACATCCTATGTTTCTTCATACATGTCTGTTTTCCTTAGAATATAGCTTTCAAACTGAGCTTATCCATTAAGAATCAGACTGCATGTTAGTTAGGACCTACTTAACTCTCTAATACCTGCTTTTTCATGGCTGTTTTGCTTCATGTGTATATTCCAGGCTAGTTATCGAACTATCGGCAGCTGGGTGGGGAGCTCTGATGCTTGACGGCCCCTGAACACTGGGTGTAGAGACTTAAAACTGTGGGTAAATAGGTTGGCCCGTTTTTAGATCTCAACCTAGACTCGCAAAGGCTGAGTTTATTCATCACCCTATGTGCTTCGCTTGCAGCATTGGCTTCCCTGCTTGTCAACATGCCGAATTCTGAATTCTCAGTGCAAAGGAAGCCTTTCATGGTTTGGCATCCTCTTATATGTTTATGCTTCTCAAGATACTTTCTCTAGCCAAGTCTTTAAGTTCTTACATTAGTCCCCAAGCCCAGACATCAATCTGTTGCTGATCAGGTCTTTTCACATCATGCTGCTTTTATCTGGAATGCTGTTTTTGATGCTTCCAGGGAAGCTCTGGCTGATGTTTTTAAGAATGTGGTTAATTTTTTTTTCCTTTTTGTTTAAAATGACACTTGAGCACAGCTATTTCTTTTAACCTTTTGCTTTTACTGTAAGACTTTAGCAAGAAATTTGCCTTATAAATGCTATTATACCAGGGAGGTCTTGATTTGCATCTTTGTCCTTGGATAGTGTAGAGGCAGCACAAGGGTCCACAAACAGAGAGAGATTGATTTTTTTTTTCCTTTTATAGTCTACAATAAAAAGTTTCTTTAAAGGGGAAGAAAAGAGAGGCAAATGCTTAATATCGAAGAAAAGCCTGCTTGTGTTTGATACATCAGAGAAGCAGTTCAAGAACACTCCATCCTCCTGCAACTATTTCCCGCACTTGTGCCAAGGTTAGGGAAACCTTGGCTTAGCTGCCGTCTGAATAACACGGGCTGGTATCAGTCTGAACAAGTTCAGCTGACTGCTTAGAAGATTTTCGTCTTTATTCTTCCTCCTGTTGTCTCCCCACTTGGGCAAATAGAAATCGCCTTCGTCTTTGGGGGAGGCCTCGGCCTGACAAAGAGAATTCCCTGTGAGATGCTGGTGGGGGGTCAAGGTCCCTCCATTGAGTCCCCGCCGTATGCTCTCGTGAAAACAGCACAGGAGATCAGCGTGGTCTGGGACCAGGTGGGGCAGAAAACACAACAGCACAGCCTGATAAATGACTGAAAAATTAGAACAATAACAGCAACGAACAGGCAAGAAACATCAGCCTCCCCCCGACATGTAAACTCCCATTTTTTCACAAGAAACGAAGTGGCAGAATGCAAAAGTATGACAAAGTTTACCTCATTTTTCATTTGACTTTACATGAAAAACACTGCTGACCAAAACAAGCCTTGGATGCTGATTGTTTTTGAGCACGCAGCTCCTGATGTGCAAACCAGGAGAGGAGCAGTGCTGGGACGGGAACACACAGAGCGGAGATCCCTGCTTAACCAGAGACAACAATTGAAGTTTAAATTTAAACTTACAAAATTAAACTTAAAAAACGAACCCCCCAAACACAAAACTAACAGATACATCTGGAGTGCCTCATGTAGAAATGGCTTGGGTCAGATCGTTACACCATGGAGTAGAAGCTCGAACGGGCTTTGCCAGAGTTAGGACTGTTCTTATCTGCACAGAGTTGCCCCAGCGTTTGTGCAGAGATAACAGCGCTCTCTCCTGAACGCATTCTGTGTATTTTATAGAGAGAACCACCTGGGTAAACCTGACCTGCTGGTTCATAAGACAAAAATACAGCAAATTCCTCCTCTAATGGTTGTCTTCTTTGTACTAAGGATCATGCCAATCGCCGCTTTCTCTCCCGGGGCTGTGGTCTGGGCTTAAATGAAAGGCCTGGAATCATAGAATCATAGAATCACAGAAGGGTTTGGGTTGGAAGGGACTTTCCAAACTCACTCAGTCTCCATCTTTAAGCCCAAGGTCTCCCAGTTAAAGCCTTATTTTTCTTCTCTCTTCCATGAGGGGGTTCCCACTGGCCAGCCCACCTCTTCCAACCACTCCTGCACCCCCAAAAGAGCCAGAGAACGGGGGAAGAGCAGAGCTTTACTGGGGAGGGATGGGAGAGGACCAGAGGTTTACTGGGAAGGAGGCATCCGGGGGGAGTGGGGCGCACTTAGTGATTGTCACGTCTATTTTATGATACCTGCTGGGTTCCTCCCAACACCGCCCAACTCATCTGCAAAGAGGGCTCATAAACCCCCCTGTGCCCCCAGGGCGGGGATGCAGGAGGAGATCCCCCCCTCACCCAGAGACTTCATCAAACACACACTCATTTCAGGGTTGCTCTAACATTGCTCATTTCTAGGTCGATTATTGACTCGAACCGTGTTAAAGTTTAACATAAATATGCTCCTATATCACCTGTACATATATTACGATAATTATATGGTTACAAAATTCTTTTAAAACGCTAAGGAAACTAGCTACTGCTGGCAAGGGAAGGCTCACAGCTCTGAAGCCCATGCGAAGAAATACAAAGATTCCCATTACCTTCGCATCAGCTTCAAAAGGAAAAATCAATTTAGATTATTAAACACGCCTACAAATTAATTACTCTCCAATTAAAATATTTGCTTTCTGCAAATGTTTCCTCCAAGCTTATCAGAGACGAAGGGAGATAGAGGGTGAGCAGAGAAAGGGAAAGCATCATATCAGAAGTGGCTTGGAAAACTACAAAAAACATGTGAATAATCTTGAAAAAAAAAAAGAAAAAAACACCACCGACAAACCAACAATGCTAACTTTTTCACATTTTAGCAAACTTTTCAATTAGGATTTCTTCCTGGCTATTTAAATATGCTTAAAGTAATGATTTTCTGTAATTTGTCTTTTTCCTTTGGAAACATACCGTGCTATTGTCAGCTTTGAAAAAGAAGCAATTTTCTGACTTTTGAGATTGAGCAGGTCATGGAAAAATTACTACTGTGGGAACCTATAATTAAATAGAAAATGCAGCTGCACTTATGAAAAACTAAAATTAAGTTTATTCTATTAATACTTGATTCTAGAATGGTATTTGACTCTTCAGACCCAGGTCTGAGCTGGGACTGTTCCTTACCTGCACAACATCCCCAGCTGCACAGGGACTTGCACAAGCAGACATGATATAATATGTGCAAACATATCGCCAGTTATTCACCGTTCATCTAAATCAGATTCCGTATAGCACGATAGTCATTTACACGTGGAGTCCCTTTCTTTCCTCTTTTCCTAGCACTGGCACTTCATTTTGAGTGTGCGGTTTTGGTTTTGTTTTTTAAGGAACTCAGTTAAAAGAAATCTACATCGAATCAGTAATGTTGATTATAAATTTAACTAGAAAAAAAGACGTGCAGAAAGGGACTTTGGAACAAAATTGTGCGGTACATCTGAAGTGAATAAAGATCTCTTCCCAGCATTTGACCAGTCACGAAATGGAGACAAGGTTCTACACGACACCATGATACAAACCCAAGCTTCGTGTGGATGTAAAGAAAATTTGTCATAGTTTCCGACTGAATTTTAGAGAGTACCAGATACGGATTTTGAATTAAATTCTAAATTAAAATATTGAAAAGATGTTTTGGTGATCCACAGTAGATTTTAAAACACCTAAAATATACAAGATTAACAAAAACCTCACCGAGCAAATAAGGTGCAGATATGTCGACTAACAATTCGTAAGACTTGTTCTGGTGTCTGATGATAAAAAAATACTTGCATAGAAATCTTAAAAGAACTATATAAAATTAAAAGCAGGACAAATCAGCCTAAAATAACAATATTATTTTTATTTAATAATAATAATGATAAAAATAACATTGTTAAAATAATTGCATTTAGCATCACCACCTCTCATGATTTTCTAGGGTAATAATAGGTAAGATTCCACAACCCATCCTTATTGCAGGATATTATAGAAATTACCAAATGCAAATGCTCTTCTATACACAATGCAATAATTTGTAAAACTGTATTTCCTTTCAGCCAGCACTAATTCACTAAGTTTAGGGGTTGTTTTTTTCTTTTAATAAAAAAATTTCAATCCTCATTTCATCAATCATTTTCACATATCCAGCTTTCTGTGCTATTGTGGAGAATATAACTAAACCCATATAGTTTCTATAAATGTCTATACCCATTTCTAACATATAAGCTGAAATCCTTTCTTCACGTGCAAAAGCAACCTCACTATTTTTAATACCCTTATGTATTATATCTAATACAGCTCTCCATAACTACTGTGAGAATGAAACAGCATATCAGAAATCATGTTAAAAAAAAAAAAAAGTGTTGAAACATCGTACACAACCCAGAATTTTTTTTTCCCCTTTCAGAAACAACTTGTGCACAACAGCGTCTTCACAAAGCAAGCCCACAAAACCTGTATCATCATGTACGCTGCTTGACTAAGATGCCCAGAAGTGAACCAGCAATGTAGTTATTTCGATTATTTTGATTTCCCACCCGTGCCTTGCTTTCCCTCAGCTGCCCCTTTGGTCAGTGGCATGTTTTTTTATTTCACTTTTTTTGTTTTTTCGCTTCGTGCCGTGGAGCTGGATTTGTAATTTCCAGCTGCATATATTCCACGGAGGAAAGGAAAACTGATCCATGAAGTTCCTATTTGCATAAAGCGCAGAAACATCTGTCATGAGATTCTTGTTGGTGGATTGGAGCATCAGGAGATAGTGCGCTGATCTTCACATAATATTGAATTATTTTTCTGTCAACGGGAGTGAGGGTATTTCAGGAGGCACAGAGAAGAGAGGATTTGCTCAGACATATTCTTACCATTACTTGAAATGAGTGATGGGTTACGTGACTCTGTCTCACAGAAACGCTCTGCCCCGGGATCAGCGAATACTCCGTTTCATCTGAAATCAGTTCTTTGCAAATACAGATCTTTTAAAGGTACATGACGATTTAATCGGCGTCCTGCCGCTGCCTACAATGCACAGTAGCTTTTTTTTTTGTTAAACTTTCCGCAATGAATGATCCATGGTAGCAGGGCTAACATTGGAAAGCGCTCAATCTGCAGTGCTGGTCTGAGTTTTGATTTCGGTTTAGGGAATCAAATTAAAAAATCTCAAGGAAGACTTACCTGTGTCTTAAATCTGGAAAATTTTCGTTCTGTTTTTCTCTCTCTCTATATGAGGCATGTCTCCAATCACAAATATCAGGTGGAACAGCTGATTTGTTTATACAGAATACATAAATAGAAATGAAACGGAGTGAAATATAACAGCGACTATTTAAAAACCAGAATTACTCTGTCAGGTCAAGTGTTATTTTTAATATCCCTAAAAGTGCTTTTGGTAATAGACAAGATTCGTATATCTGCATTACATTTTGCTCTTTTTTTTAAATTACAGAGTATTTTAAAAAATTTGCTAGCTCCATTGATGTGATTGTATGAACGGATTTCAGGCTGGCCTCCTCTCACCCCACTGGGAGTCAGAAATCAGTCTCACCTACGGTACATACTGCAAAGAGCTCCTCTCAGCTCCTGCGTTTGGTGGAGTTTAACAGCCAGACTGAGAGGAAAATAAAGTTTCTTCACATTTACCGTCTGCTTATCTCAGAAGCAGCAAGAAGGTGATCAACGTAACGCACACGGTTCTCTCTGTTCCCTGCCAATAGCACCAAGATCGCCGGCTTCCTAAACCAGGTCAGCAGAGATTGATAGCACATTAGCAACATCTCATTCGTCATCGTCTTTGTAAAACAAAAAGGCTTTAGACATTTCTTATTCGGTGCAGGCAATACCTGCTCAGGAGCGCAGCACAACAGGAGTCCAGACAGAGCAACAGGATCCTGCGAAATAAACAATCATAAGAATAACACCAAAAAACTGCAACGGGGATGATCTTTGCTCCCAGGCACATATTTGTGTAAGAAGTTTCTCTGGCAGTGGTTCACCAGCAGGCAGTAATCAGCTCAGATACTTCTTTGTAATTTTTCTGTTTCATAAATAATACAGGAGTTTACTAACAGGAAGTTTGTGGGAAGCAACAGTAAACAGTCTAGCGATCCATCTGTTATTGCGGAGTGCAGGAAAGCTGAATCAGGTTCCCTGCAAGTGGACTATTTTGGTTGTTTGTGCTAGCGAAGGCGTGTGGGAAACGGGCATTCAGAGCCGTCACTAACATGAACTCTCGCAGACCTCCGTGCAAAAGGATGGCTGGGTGTGATTCCAGCCGGCAGCTCGAGCGGCTACAGGGCAGCTTACAATAAACCTGAGCAAAAAAAAAAAAAAATAAAAGACAAGGCAGTTGTATCAGGTGTGAAATATTCAGGTGATGGTTACAAAGAGATTTTTGCTTCCTCCAAACCAATCTCAGGAAGAGTGACTTCTGAATTAAAACACACACAAACTCCTGTTAGCACCTTCCTCAGCGTATTTATCAGGAGGAAAGTAAAGGTTTGGAGGGACCTGGAGGGAGAGGAAAGGGAACGAGGAGAAATGAGGTAACAATGGAGGTTGTACTGACAGTCTGTCTGTGCCAGCACAAGTAGGGAGTCAAGCAAGGGTGAAAAAAAGCTCGTATCTCTGCCGAAGACAGGCTGTTCTGCTGGCATTCGGCCACCCTTGGGTATGCTGCTTATGAATAGAAGGCTAGAAAGAGAGCGGGGGCAGGCGTGTAAATTAGTCACTACTACTACAAAAGCAAGGTTTCTGTGCCAGCAGCGATGCAGCGTCCCACCCCAGAGGTTGATTTGTGGCACCCAAAGTGTGCACGCAAGGTAAAAAGTTGTGCCCACAAATAAATGAGCGTCAGAAGGCTGAGGACGGGATACTCTTTGCTAAGTAGGAATCGTTTCATTTTAACGAGATAACAAATTCTGCTTATTCACAATATGTCTGAATATTGGTTGAGGTGAGAGTGAGAAGATAGAGAAAACCTCTGTCCAAAACAAAACCTACTGAAAAGGAGGCTGTCAAGAAACAAAAATGTCAAATTACTGGGCATGGTATCAGCCGATGGTTGCGCATTTAACAAACCGGGGAGAGCCGTGCGCTGCAGTAAGAACGATTTTCAGCAGAACGAGCGTCGAGAGCTTCAATCTCGGCGAAGCCCTTGCGCTGGCAGCGCGGTGTGCGCCGGGTGCAGCGCGAACCGCGCGGGTGCGCAGCCCCGCGATGCCGGCTCACCGAGCGGTGCCGGTGGGAGCGGGGGAGCCGCTGCCGGCCAAGGCTGACACCTGCTGGCTGCCCCGGGAACTGCGCCGGGGAACAGGCGAGCATCTCCGTGTGAGGAAAGGCTGGGGGAGCTGGGGCTCTGGAGCTTGGAGAAGAGGAGACTGAGGGGTGACCTTATTCATGGGGATCAATATGGAAAGGGGCAGTGTCAGGAGGATGGAGCCAGGCTCTTCTCGGTGACAACCAGTGACAGGACAAGGGGCAATGGGTGCAAACTGGAACACAGGAGGTTCCACT
>VWYH01004163.1:0-21990 GCA_013399365.1 Pampusana beccarii | reverse complement strand
TGGTGACTCCAGCACTGCCCTGGGCAGCCTGTTCCAATGCCCCACAGCCCTTTGGGGAAGAAATTGTTCCCAGATCCAACCTCAACCTCCCCTGGTGCAACTTGAGGCCGTTTCCTCTGCTCCTGGCGCTTGTTCCTGGGGAGCAGAGCCCGACCCCCCTGGCTCCAAGCTCCTTTCAGGCAGTTCAGAGATCAGAAGGTCTCCCCTCAGCTCCTGTTCTCCAGCTGAACCCCAGCTCCCTCAGCCGCTCCCATCACACTGGTGCTCCAGCCCCTTCACCAGCTCCGTTCCTTCCTCTCAACTCGCTCCAGCACCTCAAGGCCTTTCTTGTGAGGTGATCCCACCACCCCTCTGGCCACCATTTTGAGCCCTGGGGTGATTTTGGTGGTTCTGGTGCCGCCGCTTCGAGCCCTGAGCTGAGGGGCCCAAAACTGCCCCCAGGATTCGAGGTTTGGCCTCCCCAGAGCCCAGCACAGGGACGGCCACTGCCCTGGGCCTGCTGGCCGCACCAGTGCTGGTACAGCCAGGATGCCGGTGGCCTTTTTGGTGATGTCCTGGCCGGCAAAGCTCACGCACTAACACTTTCTCAAGTAAGGGTCTCGCTAACAAAACATCAACCCTTCTTTTCCGGAGGAGCAGCCCGGCCGTGCCCGCGGGTGCCGATGGGCTGGCTGGGGCTCTGCTCCCCTGCCTGCTCACGCTGGGAGCAGCTGAACCTGCGGGTGGGAGTTGCGGAGAGGCCGGGGGGGTGCACACGGCGGGAGCCGCAGACCGGGCCCTGAGCGCCCCGGGGCAGCGGAGCGCGGGCTCGCCCCACGGCCGCGGCTGCGAAGGGCTCTGCCGCCCCCTGCCGGCCCGCGCACCGCGGCCCTCAGCGCGGCCCGGCGCCCGCGGCCGGCTCCATGGGGCCCATGACCGGCTCCGTGGGGCCCGTTACCCACCCCGTGGGTCCCATGACTGGCATCGTGGGGCCCGTTACCCACTCCATGGGGCCCATAACCGGCTCCGTGGGGTCTGTGACCAGCTCCGTTGGCTCCGTGACCAACTCTGTGGAGCCCGTTACCTGCTCTGTGGGTCCTGTTACTGACTCCATGGTGTCCATGACCGGCTCCATAGAACCTGTTACCCGCTCTGTGGGTCCTGTTACCGACTCCGTGGAGCCTGTTACCTGCTCTGTGGGGCCCGTGACCAGCTCCATGGGGCCCGGTACCCGCTCTGTGGAGCCCATGACCGGCTCTGTGGGGCCCATTACCCACTCTGTGGAGCCCGTGACTTGCTCTGTGGAGCCTGTGACCAGCTCCATGGGGCCCGTTACCCACTCCGTGGAGCCCGTGACTTTTTCTGTGGAGCCCATGACCAGCTCCATGGAGCCTGTTACCCACTCCATGGAGCCCATGACTCGCTCTGTGGAACCTGTGAGTGGCTCCGTGGGGCCTGTTACCCACTCTGTGGAGCCCATTACTTGCTCTGTGGAGCCCGTGACCGGCTCCGTGGAGGCTGCGCTGCCCACTTCCCACCCCCGTGCACCCTTGGTGAGGGGCAGCCCGTGCTGGCCGGCGTGATTTTTCCACAGAACAAAGCACCCGAATGGCTGCAGCGTTGATGTCGCCTTGCTTGGAGGGACATGGAGGGATCATACACTGTCTGCAAATGAGGACTTGGGGCCCCGACATTTCTGACCGCCTGAAACTCTCAGAGATGCCAACAGAGGTGAAAGGTGCTGAGCGTGTTACTAGGGGTGCACAGGACCCCACAGCAGCAGGTGAGAAGACAACTCGGTGTTGCTTGACACCAGAGCCTCTTGCCCGGAGCAGAGAACGAGCAAAAGAGAGGAAACACAAATGCCTTTGCGCCTACAAAGGAAGATCTTGCCAGGTCTTGTCCAAAAGCCACCTCAGCAGAACACAGCCTGAATGATCCCATGGACTTGCTCAAGCACAGGCCTCCTGCTCTTTTGTCCCCTACAGAAAGCCAAGCAGTTTAGACTCTCTGGTCATCTGTCCTCCTCCACGAAGCATGAACTGCAAGGCTTAAAACAAGCAGAAAATGTAACAAAGTCAGCTAAAATAGGTTAAATTCAAGAGTAAGCGGCTGAAGACCTAGTACATAGTAGCAAACAACAGACACCCGCCAAATAGGTTTTTCCCAGGCACTGATCATTCTTGGTTCTTAAAGGCACCACAAACTGTTTGATGCTTTTGTACCACTTGTCAAATCAAGATCAACACAGACTTAGACAGTCCTAACTAGCCAGACCTCAATCCCACCCAGTAACCCTCCAGCTCTGGAGACTTTTCTGCTCTCACGTGCCAAGCAGTTTCAGTCTGACAGGTTTTGGGAAGACATTTACCAAAGCAAGGCCCCATGGCGTTGCCCTTGTCTGCTCAGCTTGCTGTCACATCCTCTCTGAGGTCAGCTCGTCCCCAACACAGCTGCCCACATCTCTTTGCTAGAGATTTAGAATTGCTGGAAATTTTTAAGATATCCAAGACAAACAGTCACCAAAAAAAAGGAACTGGGAAGGGCGAGTTACTGGCACGCTTGCTGACAGAAACGCTGTTTTCTTCAGAAGGAGAAATATGCTGATTTCAGTTTGGTTACTCACAGAAAGTGCTGCTGGGAGTATGCCAGAAATACATACCTACACATTCGTCACTGACAAATAGAACTAGAGCTAGAGATGCTGAGCACTGCTGTGTATTTTCTCCCGTTGTTGGTATAGCTCTGCAACAGGAAAAATTAATGTTGAAAATTCAAGGCATCTAATAAGCTCAGTGCTTATTAAAGACATCATGTTTTATTAATGATGAACAAATGGGTGCATCCCTAAAGAACAAGCTTAGGTCGCAAATGTAGTGTTTCTATGTGTGGTCTTTCTAACAAAGTTAACACAGGACAGGGTTAAGGACCTACAATATGCTTGGCCAGAATGTGCATAACTACCCACAATCAACAGTTACCAAAAATGACGTGTTCTGAAATAAAGAAATAATTACCCGGGAAATTGAAACAGAGTAGCAACAATTTTCAATGTTAATCTAAGCAATATTTAACATTAATTTCGCTTTAAAGTGTTCTGACATTTACCAATACGACAGTTGCATACGGAGCCTCAGAGTTAGAAAAAATTGCCAGATCTTCCCAGCTTTGAGTTCCAGCAAAGGCCACCACGGGGTCAGTCTTTGTGATGTCCTCCCTGGAGATTTCTGTCCGCCCTGCTCTCCGGATACGTTTTTCTGTCTTGGGTCAGTTTTTCTTCCCAGGCTCTCTCGTTACACGCAATAATACATTCTTCTGTTTCAGAGGACCGCAGGCTTTAAACAAGTCACCTCCACTACTTGCAATCCAAAAACCTCCTTTTTAGTATCTATGTGGAATCTAAGCATATATTTTCTCAATGCTGCAACATTAAAAATACACAAAGCGATTGTTCCTGATTTCAGCATTAAAGCTTTATTAATTCCAGGACTTGGCAATAATGTATAAACCTCAAGTCAATATCTGTAAGTGAACCACATATTTTTGTAACGGTACAATCAATTAAGCTCTCGAAGGTTTTAATTTTAAAAGACTTTTAAATAACTTTTTATTCTGCTATTTCTTTCACATTATAGATGGGAAAAGTTCCATCTCCAGAGGCTTCAGGACCAGGCTGAAGCCAGGACAAGCGAGGAAAGCCCATCATGGGGTGTAACACAAGCAAAACGTTCCTCAAAGAGAAACTGCTCCAGCCAGGAGATTCCAAAACAGTCAAACATCCACTACTTTCTTCAGGCTATGTTTTCCCAAGGTCATCATTAATGGGTGTTTTGCCAGTTAGACTGAAATTTCTTGAGAAAATGTATACTTTGCAAAAGGCCAAGTTAGCTGTTATTGTTACAGTGACATACAGTCCCATTTATGAGCTCTAATTATTTTGGAATAATTTTTCTGTCAGTGAAAAGCAGCCAGAACGCTTGGAATTTGGCTCCACTGATAAAAGTAGCAAACATTTGCTTTATATTCCATTTTTCTGGGGAAAACAAAACAAAGAAAAAAAAGCGCCTCATTTTGAAAAGGTCACAATTTACAGGGGGAAAAGAAAGGCAGGCTTAAATCCCCAAAATGCAGCAGGTTTAGCTCTGTCCCTTTTAATCATCTGGATTATTGGAGCTTGGCTAAATCAAGGAAAACTGAAAGCACATGGTGTAGTTGCAGGAGTTTCCTGTACTGATCTTTTAGAGCAGTGCTGACACACGTAAAACACGGTTATGTGAGGAAAGCACCAACGTACCAGAACCTACTAGTGAGAAATCTAAAAGCATTGAGATCTTTGCTGGCTGCACGATAACAGCAACCAGGAAACACAGTGTACAATGAAAATACATTCTTTTCTCTATTACCCTCAGTTTTTCACTCTCTTCTATTCCCCTTTCCACCAGCAGGAGTCTCACAAACACCAGGGCAGAGTAAGAGCTGATCAAAGACTTCCAAATACACGGGATGTTTTTTTTTTTCCTAATCAGAGCCAAGGAAAAAAAAATCTTCCATTTCAAGACACCATAAAGCTATTTTAGAGATATTCCTCTATCAATAGCAAGTTGGCCCTATTTAATGGAAGCCTGGAAAGTACACTGTCAACTTGAATTTGTACCCACATGAAAAAAAAAAAAAATTAGAAACCCATAAAACTGGCAGGAATGTTTACACAATTTAAAAACATTCCAGTAAGGACTGTAGCTATTAAATCAGCATGTTCCAGAGTGTTTGAAGCCTAAACACTGAAACACTAAGTACCAAGGAGTATAATTTGCCTTCAAACACTTAAAAAAAATGCACTTTATTGTCAACGGAAGTTCCAGCAGAAAAAGGCAGGGACAGAAGAGCCTCCTGAGTGTGTACTGAGTGTGGTATAGACAGAGGGTTACAGGTTTGCGGGAGTGGTGCTGGTTGTCATGTCAACCGGGGACTGTCATTATGATTTATAAATTTGCAGCAGCCCTTTTAAGGGCACTTCAGGCCTTCGGGATGTGGATCTGGTGAAGAATCATGGCTCCAGCGAAGCCAACAGCAAACATTCTTCAGTGCAACAACCCCGCTTCTTTTGTTTCAAAGACTGCCAGTACTCACATACAAAGACTCTACCAAATTGCTTGCATACCACAGCCAAAATATGTTCTAATAGGTGATGAATTCTTCTCCTTTTTTGGCAAAGTCTCTGCCGAGGAGCACAGCGACTCAAAACTGGCCCGTGTCAGCGCACAGCCAGTGCAGCCCCTTTTTCAATGACAGCACTAAGTATCCCGAGCTGCAGGCCACCCAGTCCCTCAACACAGGGCTGAAGATGAGATGCTGCTCTGAAAAGTCTCTCTCACAATGTCCCTTTCTTCCTAATGATGGCAGCAGGAAGGTTTCCTGCCTAATGGTCGAGCCTGAAAGTCAGCCCAGGTCCTTTTTTTCCAGCCCTACTGCAGAATTAGGTTTTTTACAAAGAAAATGTGATACCAGGTCCATTGATGATTAAGAGAATACACCTCGGCTTCTCCTAGTGTTGTCATTAGATTTATGAATTAGGACCTTTAAAAACTTTATTAAATTCAGCATATGCCAGAAGGTCAAGAGAGAGACAAAGAAAGCATCATCTTTAGAGGGGCTTTCATCTATCATAATCACAATCTGCACAGCAGAAATTTTCTGTGTCCATTCACGTTACCAGCTCACACCAATGAAGTTACCAGCTGTAATGATGTATTTTCTGGCTCTTCCCAACTGTGTTCTTCAGGAGACAGTGTTCCCATCCAGTTGAATTCGAGAAATACCTGTGTAGTACGAATGACTCTCAGGTTTAGGTATGGACGATTCTTTGCATTTGCCTCCTGAGAAAAAGAAGGATGAAAACATGAGAAAGACAAGATACACTTCACTGAATTCCCTCCACTCCGCCTTCTCCGAGTCCAGGAGTCAACATGTTTATGCTGAAGAGAGGATGATATGGCAGCTCCTCGTCTTTCTGTCCCTTTATGCCCTATTAAACTGCCCCTCCTGTTCCACTTCACCACGTATAGGAAGAGCACCAGCACAAATGGGAAGGTGCTCTGTAGCACTCCACAAGTGCGGGTGTAGATGAAATAATAAATACCATATATTGTCATATTCGTTTATTTTCCTACAGGCCTGTCTGGGCCTCACGCAGGGCCGCAGCGGGGACCTGAGGAGCTCCAGAGGAGCCAGCATTCGGAGAGTGTATTTGGGATGGACACACAGGCCACAGGAGCGCACCTGGTTCTACAAAACTACGCAAACTACGACTTGCAAACACTATGAATTTACCACGCAAACCCAAACGTTCTCCTCCCCGTGGGAATTCCAGAGCACACCTCCAGGCTGGAAGTCTGTGCGGTGGATTCGTTCTGGTTGCACAGGACTTGTCCCAAGAAGCAAATTGTCTTCCTCTTCAGAGGCATCTTTCATACCCTTCAAAAAGAAAAGTGGGGAAGAACGACATTTCCACCACTCCAGAGAGGAAAACCATGACAACGTCCCCAGTGGCTGTTGCAGCCCAGTCACAAATCTCAGGACTGTGCTCGGGCATGCAAGCAAGAGGAAACAGCAGTCTGACTAAAGAGGACCAAAAAAGGAGCGTTTCAAAGTGACTCACTACAAAGGATAAGAAAAGGAACTCGCACAGATAACGAAGTTCTTTGGAACACTCATGATCTCCCCTGTTTGCAGCTCTGCTTTGGAAATGCGAGCCAGCATCACGGTACGTGGGCAGATGACTCTGGCCGGCTTCCTCGTGACGTGTCCCTGCAATCCACCCATGGCTCAGCAGTTTCCATGGTCATCATCCCACTGAAACACGGCACCAGAGGGAACGCTGAGCCGTGTTCCAGATAACAAGATCCAGACTCTACGCAAACCGCTCTTGTGGCAGAGAAATCCCAAGATTCAAGGCCACCAACAAAACAGGGTAAAGACTGTTTGGCAAGCAGGTCTTGGCTGCTTTTTGATACGGAGGACGCAGATTAAACATGTTCCTGTGCTGTTTAAGACAGTTATGGAACAGTGCTAGAAACGCTGCTCAATGTCCACATAACAACCTCCATCATGGATATATTTGACACCAGATTATTGACAAGCGGATTTTTTTCTACCAAAAAATGCCTTTGGAGCAAAGATACACGTGTTTGTGGGTAACTCAAGTAGGTACCAAACCTATACATACCTCTCATGCAATGGGAATGAAATCAAACAGGCCTGTGCAAGAGCTAACGTTAGGTGGGTCTCAACCACTCAATACTTTAATAAAAATCAATTTAAAAGCAGTTTTTTCATTTAAACATGCAACATAAAATGTCAGCAAATGTTACTAAAGGACAAAAACGTGACTTTCGTAACTTCAAAAATCTCAAGTACTTAAAAGCCACAAAATGCATCTCTAAAGACATCAGTTCTCACAAAAACACCCCACATCCTTGAAAGCTATAAAAAGCACATATTTCCTCACAACAGTAATGGTATTTGCACACAATTTTATCAAAACTCAACACTACATACTTTCTTTGCTGTGAAGCAGAAGCAAACTCCGAAGAAGCAGCAAAAAGCTTTTTATTGCAATTCAGTGCATCTCTCTTTGAGGAAGAGGCCAAAGGAAGGGAGCCAGGTATGTCACAGAACTAGCAGTGTGGTATGAATCTGATTCACCTAACGGTTTCAAAGTGAGATCCTCCTTGCCACAGTCCCTTGTCATGCTTCACCTGGATGCTTAGAAGAAGACAGAAAGTAAGGGAATCCTGTACATGTAAGAATTCCTGAGGCAGATGGACAAACATATTTCCCCAGGAGTGAGAGACAAAAGAGTTTTAATATTTTTCAAGGTCAAGGCTAAAAGCAAGCCTACTGGAAGATACAGAACTCCTGCAGAAGTTTCATCAGCGCTCTACAGAGATAACTCGCTTCTCTAGTTTTATGCCCGCTTTGTATTTCTGATAGATCCAGGATGAGGAAACGCCTGTGCGCCACACTGCAAAACCATACAGCTCGTTAGCAAACCCAGCTCAGGTGTCAGCTTAAAGTCATCCAGGGCTTTACCATGGGAACCATACCTACTAACAAATACTGTTCTTGTCTACGTTGGCTGTTCCTTTTGCTTTGGTCTAAAGCGTTTTTTAAAGGTTCTCCATCTGCCAGCTGGTGCCTCTTTAGCTTTTCCTTCTTCCCCTCAACTTGCCAAATGATGAGTTTGCTTGGGATTCCATCAGCATCAAAAATTAATAAAGTAAAATTACTTCCAGAGGTAATACCCCTGTTATTTCCCTTTTAATTTTTTTTTAATATATATGGCTCTAGCCTAGAGCTAAGGTCTTGCATGAAACAAAAGAAAAACAAAAGGACAAAACCTTCCACAAAACCCAAAGTCCCCAGACAAATAAGAGGAATTCAGAGCACACTGATGAACTCTACAGCACTCCCTAGAAAAGATGCCTAGGAAGAATATTACTGCTAGAAAAGCAATCGCCTTCACTACTGGTACACAGTGAGGGGAAGAAAGCCCAAGCTGAAACTGGTATCAAGCTTGGTTTATTAATTTCTGTTATTAAATCACATAACCCTTGAAATCATTAAGAGGCCAAACTGGGCGGCTGAGACCATTTATTCAGGAAAACATACAATGGGAGAGGAGACCTCTCCTGAATATTAGCAAGAAACATGGAAAAGTGCCCATACGGAGGCACTGTTGGTATTTCAGCGTTTTCAGCAGACACGGCTAATGGACATCTCTAAACAGAAAGCAATTAGGATTTGATGGCTCACCAAAACGTTTTGTTAGCTTCTACAATAAGCACCAAAGTACCTGGACCTTCGACTCAAGAGTCAAGTAAATATATAATTATTTCATTCACTATAAGAAAGAGTGCATCTTGTATCTGCTAATAGAGCATTAAGAGCAATAAAACATAAAGTCCATCACCACGTTAGGCTTAGAACTAGGTAATGGCATATTTTAACAGCAAGTGTCCTTACAAGAGGTTAACGAAGTCAGATTGGGTTTTTCAAAATAATTGTCAAGTTAATCTTTAACAGTCTGACACTGGTGACATTGGAATGCAAGAATAAGGGGTCGCATAACATTAAACAGCTGACTAAGGCGTATTAGTTGTAGCATAAGATGTGGAAGCAATGCATAAAATCTACATGTATTTTATGTTTTAAAGATGATACAGCCATACCTAATGATTTATAGGGAAAACAAGCTATTTTTCTAAGAACTCTGTAACTGGTTTATCCTTCCTGCTTCCACCAAGCACAGGAGATTTTAGTTCTAAGATAATGAAGAGTGTTATCCTTCAGAAGGTGATGCGGAATACTTGCATGATTTTAGTATAAACTTAAACCCTTAAACTTTTCTTGTGCCAACTACAAGGTATCCAATAATAATTGTAATTGGTGTCTTGTGACTTTTTAGAACACCAAACCCCAGATATTAAACTGTGCTGTCTTCACCTTTATGTAACAGGTAACAGCCTGATAGAAGGGGCAGAAAAGAGGGAGTCACCTTCCTTCTCAGCTGCAACGTTTGTGGAATGTGCGGAACACAGGTATGTCCTCCACTGGCCACAGAGCTGCCAATAGTATTTCTGCATTGGTGGTCAATTACTTTTTACCGTTCTGAATGAGAGAGATTTTAAAGCTCCTATCCCAAAAGAAAAGTGAGAAGTGGATGGAAGCCCACTGAAAAATACCATCTTGGAGAAGTTCTGATTTGGTCTCTTGAAGTTTCTGAAGCTGAGAAATGCTTCAGACATACACTAAACCAAGGGATAAGTGCCAGATGTACTTAAAACTTGAATTTCCCCATTTTTATGTTTTTCTTTAGTAAGCAGTGTTGCTATCTTTGCAATCCAGATCTCAACTCCTTGCTTTGCTAGCATAAACTGCATTTCTTCAGGGGTTGTGCCTGGTATGAAGCTGATACCAGCACAACATAGCCTGCTATGTTAGCAGCTGTTCTGTCCAAAGAGGTCCCATTAGCAGAGCCAAATGCTGTGATACGAATGGAAATCTGTTCCTGAAGAGGCAGGCGGTGGTTGAAGTGACACCGTTCCCATTGGGAGCCTCAGATCACCCCGAGATGTTTCCTCAAAAGAGAATTCGTTGTTACTCATTCATTGGCCTGCCTCCCTTCTCCCTCTCTCCCATGTTTTGTCTCCACCACGTACCACAGTTCTTGACACTGAGATTATTCCATCAGGCATAAAACTTTCCCCTTGTCTATGGACACGCACGTGCATTCAACAGCTTAAAGAGCTTCAAAGCCGCTATCTTGCAAGGAAACTCAGGTCCTGCTGCTCTGTAAATCATTAGCCAAGTTCACACATGCAGGCGAGGTGAGGTGAAGTGAGGCTCTCCATCCTTCAGTGACCTGCAAAGAAGAAAGAACCTTTCTTGTAAACCCCATTCATACTTTCTCTCTCACTTCAAACGGCTTTAGCCATTTAGTCGATGAAAGCTGGCGGGTGCTCCAAAGCAGCAGATGCTGAAGATGTGCAGGGGTCTGGAGTCATGGGCTCCAGTGACCAGATCCAGATGCTCTCAAGTGCCCTGTTACACAAGCTGACCTTGCAGAACGCCTGATACTTATAACGAAGCGATTAGTCACGGCATTTTTAAACAACAGAAACTGAAACCCAGTTAAACCTCACTAATTCCCAGTTGTGTCTGGAAAACTTAATTTTGTTAATTAGCAAATAACAACCACGTTGCAATGAGAGCCTGTACTTTACCACGTACTAAGAAACGATTTCATAAGGTCATATTACATCTCACTATATCATCAGCATTCACAGACGCAAGAACATTAATAAAATGCCACCATGAATTGGGATTTACTTGACATGAGCAAAACCAGGGAGAAGAAAAGCAGACCTTCTATTTGTTTTCCATGAAGAACATTTGCAGTCACTCTTTACCCTTTTATGATGACAAAGCAATCTCAGAATTTAACTTCGCCAGCTCCTTCACCTTCTTCAAATAGTGACATTTGGCACAATTACCATAAGGCAGTTTAAAGAAAACAACAGCCGCGATAACAACCATATCCTGAATTTGCCTGTTCTGATTAGGAGAATGTCTTGTGGCTGTCATCAGCTAAGAAATTCATGTAGATTTAACACTTTGCTCAACTGGAGACCTCAAAAGGCCACATCCATGACGAAATCAGCACATCGAGAATGTGCTGAACGAGATACAGTCAAGATCCTAAGGCTGTTTCGAAGCAGACATGGTTTTGTAGAAACAGCAACGTTATTAAGTCCTGTTTTCCATTTTTTCTTAAAGAGTATTGATATGACCTTTCTTGCAATGTTCAAAAAATACTGTGATAAAGCCCTAACATCAGCGAAATGAAATATATTATAGATTTGTTGTTGACTCTGGCATAACAAATCGCTGTATTTCTAGGTTGCTGCTACTACTGTACTAAGAGTTTATTTAAAGTAAGAAATAAATCTTCCGAGCAACAACGTACTCATGTAATGAAAAAAAAAACAGGAGAGCGAAAGATTGCAAAGTGATAGCTTTGATCAGATTGACAGCAATTTGATGTGAATATATTCTTAAATATAATTTGAAAACCCCTTATCACACATACACCAAAACATCTTACTAGAGATGTCTATTTTTAATAGCATCCGGTGTCTGACAGAGTCAGATTTCATCCTCACCTTTCACATATAATGAGGATGAGGAAAGAAAGTAAAAGGAAGAAAAAAAGAAGAGAAGCAGCAGACACACTCAGTGTTCCCTTTACCGAAATAAAGCTTAGCTTATTTGTACCTGTTGGCTTCCAGCCTCTCCTGCCAAGCTGACTGAATTCTTCAGGAGACGATGCATGTGGGGAGGTTTCCAGGCAGTTCTGTGGAGGAACTGAAGACTCCCAGGAGAGTGATGATAGGATGAAATGATGGGTATGATAGGCGGCATTGCGGACACACCAGGAAGAACAAACCAGCTTCAGCTAAATGCAGCCGAAACGCACAAGCCTGAAACGACTTGCCAGGGGCAAGCGCCGTTTTGATCAGGATCTCCCCACTGCTGCACTGCAGTTGTTCCTCCTGGCAGCGTTCCGCACTTGGCTGCCCGTCTGCCTGACCATAATGCTCGTCTCTTGGCCTTTTCACTGGGCACCAGTGGGCTCTGGTTTCATTCTTCCTGGTTACTCCGATTTCTAAGGCAGCAGCCTTCCAGCTGCATGACATATGCAGCCCACAGACATGCACTTTTAACATACGCTGCACCTTGTCCTTCACACTGTTCCTATTAAGCCGACACAGACCGAGGGGATTTGGACTGCTCTGGCCTCTAAGCAGTCAGTACACCCAGAAGCAAGAGCAGAAAAGCTGAATCCTGAAGGATTAGGAACAGTAAGGATTAAATCGCCATGTGTTTAACCAGGCCCTCACGCTGAGCGTTCCTGCCTTGACTTTTCCTTGTAAATGATCTTTCTTTTAACATACTTTCTGCTTCCAAATGGAGAAGTGCTCTGGAGTACTCTTGTAAAACTCAATCTGAATAAATCCTCAATGACACTTTAAATCAGATCGCATCACTGCTGAGCTCATGAGACTTACCAGGACACAAAGTACAGGTGTAAGAATTACATGAGCTACTCCTGATTTACATCCATTTAAGTGACAACTGAATCAGAGCAGCATTTTTACTGCAGACCAAGACCAAAGACTTGAGTGTTTTACCTGGCTAGGTAAAGAAATTTTACAATTCCCTTGGTAATCACAGTCAGTTTTGAATTTGAGGTTCAGCCAGGACACTTGTGTTCTGCTGGATACCAGAATAAGCATTTGCTTGTGCAGAAACTCTTTTGTTAGTCCTCCCATGGGTTGTGCCGAAAGCTCCTAATCCCACCATCCAGTACTTACTGCATTCTTAGCTTCAGGTTAAGCAGCTAAAGAACTCTAGTTTACAGAACTGAGAACTGGAAGTAGATAGTCAACTCGAGCTTTTTCTCACTAACATATACACCACATAAATACATACCCACACAACAGAACCTGCTGCATTCAAAACACAGATGACCCCGTGAGTCATCATCATGTACTGGAAGGTTGAAAATAGAACTATCATTTCCTGAATCAGCAGGTCATGAAGCATTACGTTGTGTTGGGCATTAGGCGTGACCGGAGCACCCTGACTTTCATGCTACGTGTTCCAAAACACTTTGCGCACATGGAGCTGGTGGTTCTCCACTTACATCTATGCACATGGAAGGGAGCAATATATAGAAGGGGAAATTAGGGATCACAGACGGCTCTAAAAAGCTGTAGAGGAAAATAAGAGTTGCTCTCCTACCTCTCCAATTGTCTCCCTCACAAAGATGCACACTGTGGTTCTCCACTTCATGAAAAGCTGCAGTTTCACTCCTGATAGAGCAGAGTGCACAAGGCTCAGCATTACTTATGAGAGCCAGTCTTGGCGAAAGGGGAGAAAAAAATAGGCTTTCAATAACCGGCATTTTTTTTTAGCAACTTCAGAAGTGCTGGGAACAAAAGATCCAGCCTGGCTGTACAATTGTAAAACTGGAAAGCAATTTATGAAAGTCTGCTCTCATCAGGAGCTCAGAGTCTCCTCTTGAAGGGCTGAAGTTCTCTAAGTGCTGGTGACAGGCAGCTCTTTTTCTTTTTCCAGTGTCTCTTGGCACTCTTCGCTTCCTATGTGAACCTGGGATTAACGCCAGGCCGCGCCTGAAGCTGTCAGACCTGCAGACCATTTATCAAACCTCTAAACCAGAGGATGGCCGCGGCGCAGAGAAGGAGGGTAAATCAGCCTGTGCCAAGTCCTGCGGCTGGATTTCTCTGTGATATACAGCGCACGTCATTTAAAACTAGCTCAGGAACTTCTATCCTCCCCTGCAACTTGGGCAAACTCCCCAGGCTTTGTACCAAAGCCACAAAACCTCTCTAAAGGGGAGTCTTGTGCTTTTGGTGAAAAATCATAAAGCAAGCAACATACAAGCCCTTAGTGTTCCCTTTAGCCTCAGACTTTGGTGGATGAACCTTTTGTGGCAGCATGGAAGCAAAGCCACATGCTCTTGGGGCCACCACAGAGGCAGGACTCTGCAGCTGCCTCACACTACACTGTATCCATATTCCAAAGTTTTAAAACACAATGAAGAAAAAATTACATACAATTCTCCAGCAGGAAATGGAGAGGCATTTTGGTTATGTTTTGGTTTTGTTTTTTCATCTGGCAGGCAGAGGGCATACTGAGCCCAGACCTAAATATAGCCTTCTGCTTTAGGGACTATTTATTATTTCTGTCTCCTGACACCGGCACACACAAAACGTATTTAACATTCAGCAGATGCAGCACTCATGCAAAACCATGCAGTGCGTTCCTGAGAAATCAGCAGTAATTTTAAGAAGCCATCACCATGGCGGGGGTGGAGGACCATGCAGCAGCACCGTGACAATCACCCATTCCCAGCAAGGAACCACCGTCCTCCCCTACACACCTGAAACCAGTGCTGGGAGTCAGGAAATACGATGGTCAGAACCAGTTGAGGCAACGACCGATCAAGAGTTTTTCACCCGACTGATTTTTTCCAATAAAAAGTAACAGAGTGCGCTCACCTCCAAAATCACTTTTTTCTGTCATCAAATTCAGACCCGTGGCTCCTTGCCCAGCGGCCTCTAAAGCTTTTGCGGTTTTCTTTCTGCCTCCAGGAAAATGGCCTTGTCTGGATCCCTACAGGTATACTAACCACATGGAAAAACGAGCAGCCATGAAAGTTTCAATGCAAAAGCATTATTTTCCATACACAGAGACTCTGCTGCCCTTGATTAAATTAGCATCCTTAATCTCAGCTCATATATTCGTCAAAAGTTTCATTACATATTAAAGAGTACAGTGCATATATCCTCACTTAATTTCACAACTATTAGTTTGATGGATCTTTAACTATTAGAAATGAACTATTTCACACAAAAGATTTCATAGAATTATAGAATCATCAAATCATTTTGGTTGGAAGAGACCCTCGGGATCGAGTCCAGGCAATTTTGTCCAATTTGCTGGTAAAACAAGCTACTGAATGCAGCGAGTCAATTTAAATATATGCGGTATGCGTCACACAGAAACATTATTCAACGCAGTATTTACTAATACCCTTTTTATCTTTTCAATATCAAGTTTTTCTAGGAGAAGACACACTGTTAAAAACAAGCTGCACAACTGAGTCCCTAGGGGTGGGGTGGGTGCCCCAGGTGACCGGGTCCCTGGGGTCCCCACATGTCAATGGGTCTTTTAGACACCTGGGTTCCTGTGGGTTGGTGGGTGCCCCAGAGACTTTTTTATTTATTAAGTTATTATTACCCTGATGGGACTCAGTGCGTGTTTAATTTTTTTTTTTAATGTGTAGCTACCAGATTTAATGTGTAGTAGAAATTATTTTATGATGCTTAGAATTCCGTTTAGTCTTGACCTGCCCCTGCGAAAACACTTGTTTTTATTACACACAAAGCAAGAGAAACCAGAAAAAGCAGGAAGCAAAAAGAAAAGTGACAGGTGCACCCCCAAAGTGACCTGGGATCCCCAAATCCTCAGTCCTGGCAGGCTCCCCGGGTCAGCCGTACCCGTTGCCAGGGTCCTCGGCCCTCCCGGACACTGAGGTCCTTACCCCTAGGACGTGGTGGTGATGCTGGAGGTGCTGACCCAGCTGTGGGATGAGCCCAGCCCCAACATTCCCCTTCCATTTAAGATCACAACACATACCCAAGGCAACTGCAACTCCTGCTTACAAGAAAACAGAGGCACGAGGAAACGTCTAGAATCTCCCACCGCAGTTTGGCATCAAAACATGGGATGTAGATCCAATGCCTCTCTACTTCCTGGGAACCATGACCATCTCCTTCCATGGTCTCCTCCAGAGACCCCAGAGCATCATGATTACCCTAAGCACACAGCTGCAATCAAGAACAGCTTGAAGAGAACCATTTCCTGCTTGAAGGATCCCTGCGATGTAGAAAAGACGTGACAGTAGAAAGAAGAGAGCGTAGGAAAAGAATTAGTTCATCATACAGGAGCAAGATACGAAATAGCAAGCAGCTTGCACTTCATATGGGCAGAAAGGTGAGGTCTAGAAGAAAAAAAAAAAAAAATGACGTGTTGGAACAGTCTGTTCCAGCGAAGCACAAAGCTAAATGTGGCACAGAGACATGCTATTCACCCACAAACTCCAAACCTACAGAGGAAGCGTACGCCTGTCAACATTTCGACTTGTAATAGAATTAGTCTCACATTACAGCGAAAGCAAAAAAAGCCTTTAAAAGAGGACCCTGAAATGGAAGAGAAAAATGAAGGTAATGAAAGGGCTTGTTGTATTGTGCTGATCCTGGCAGACAGGTACAGAACAAAGAGGTTGGAGGGGCTGAGGCTGCCAGGGCAGAGTCCTTTTGCAGTGAGGAGACTGGGCCCTCGACAATTTTCAGACCAGAAATGGGCCGCAAAGCGCAAAAATTGTTAACTAACCCCCCAGGTTTATAGACCTGCTGCTCCCATTGAGCACTGAGAGACGATTTTACCCTTCACACATCCTGCTCTAAGCTCTTCAGAGCCCAATGGAAACTTCTCAAAGGGTCACTGTTCAACTTGGAATTCCTTCCAGTTAGTCTGGCTTTTTACTTACTGCATCTGCCCATCAGATCTCCTCTCTGGTGTGCCCTAGCACTGGGAAAACGCTACACGGCTGCTTTATAGTGAGCTTTTATTAGGCTTGAGGAAGAGAGGGCAACCCGAGCGACGAAAATGTTGCTCTGTTACACCGAGTTCTGAGAAAGCAAGAATGTGGAGTGCACATGAATAAGCAATAATATGTAAAGAGCAATACAAGATCAGGCTATAGGTTTAAATGTTTTGTGGACATAACAGAACTCTTTAAATGCCTGGTAAAACCAAACGTTTTCTTAGGAAGGAGCTACAGCCCATCTATATTTACATCAGGAGTCGGGGGAAAGTGAGTAGTGTGAATCCCTAGGGGAAGTTCTAATCCAAATATATATATATACACAAATATATATATACACACACTATACAAAGGCTGCAAGCATGGTGGGAGAAGACTGCAGAACTGCAAAGACAAGGCAGGAGCGCCAACACGTGCACGGCTCCATTTCAAACCAAACAGGCGCAATATTTGTTGTTTTTAGCCGTTTTCTGGGGAAATCAAACACCACACTGCTCCCTGCTTTACGCTTGGTGTTTAGGAGGCCAGCGCTACCTGTTAGGGAATTTTAAGGGGGTTTCTTTTCTTAACAGATTTTACCTTTTCCGATAAATAACTTCAACGATTTAGAATAAGTTGATGTAAAAGCGTATCCGCTTGATAGAAAATTTGCAAAGCTGACTGGATCCTGGAAAGCTGACAAGCTCATGAAGCCTTACACTGGTTTCAGTGGGAACAAGCTTTAAGCCAACACATACCGCCAGATTTCGCATAAGGCAGTTTAGACCAGACTGGAAAACAAAAGTAAAAGCTTTCCAATTAAAATAATCAGCTGTTTGTAACATACAGAAGAAAATCGGTTTTACCTGCAATCTGCCATTGCGCCTTTAAACAAGTTTCGCTTGTGATGATCTGCTTTATTTGGCAAGCAAGACAAAAGGACTCAATCACTGTCCAGCAGAGCTTTCAAGCAGGAATAGCCAGGAAGTCACTGCAAGAAGGAAAAAAACCAACAAAACCTGAGGATTCTCCAGCCCTAAAGCAAGGCAGAATTTATGCCAAAAATGCAATTTATTTTTTTTTTCCAAAGAATATCTTGGCAAGGAGTGGTGGAAATTTAGAAGCACCTTTGGCTTCACTCAGAGATTTCCATCAAGGCCACCATCTTCTTCCTTTGCACACCTGGTTACTGATGATGTGTTAATAGGGGACACACAAACCTTGTTCGCCGCCACCGTGCCCGGGTGATGGTACCAAAGGGAGCGGTGCTGGGCCGGATCCCTAAGAAGCACAAGGTGGGGGGCAATGGAAACACCATAGGCAGGAATACCAGGGCAGCCTGCAGAGCCAAGGTCACCGCGAGTTCCCAAACGGAGCCCTCGGCAAGCGGGTGCTCGGGCTGCCCCGCGCTCTGGCTCAGCGGCATGAGAAAGAAGCGAAAAATCCGGTGTCTGCTTCAGACACAGATGCACACAGACAGGATTTTATGCGTTTCGACTGGTTTTCCCCTTGGGACTGGGGCTGTGACGGAGCCGCTGGCCACCTGTGTCCCTCGCAGCTTGTTTTCAGAAAACCCTGGGAGAAGAAACGCAGATATATTTCTGGAAAGTACGCAGGGACCGGTAGGGGCTGGAACATCCTTCACGCAGCCAGCGGAGCCGCTGGCTTCAGCCCCCGCGGTTTTATTTCAGCTCCAGCAACGCGGTTCGGCAGAGCCATCGCTCCCTGCCCCGGTGCCGCGGGTACCAGCCGGGCTCGCTCGAGGATTCAGGGGGTCTCAAACGGAGCTTTAGGCTTCCAAGGGCCAAGTCAGCACCTCCCTGAAAAGCAATTCTTCCTCTCTTCGACACCACAGGCGGATTTTACAAAGCTGCAGCAGGATTTTCTGTGGGTTCTGACCGATGGGTAAAACCGCCCTGCTAGCGGCCGCTCAGCGGGAAAGCAAACACTACGAGTGGGCTGTTCTCCGCCCCTTCAGATCTTTTACCATTTTAGCAGCGGTGTCAGCAGGGAACGGGAAATCTCAGCAGTACGGAAAATAAAAAAAAACACCCTAGAAGTCCTTTATTGCAACACACAACTCTGAGTCATTAGCGGAGCCTGCCCTCCGCTCGGCTTTCCCATCAAAATAAGCCCGCTGAAACCAGCTGTGATCAGAAGGTCTTTGTCCTGCCTCCCATTTACCCTCTCAAAGCCTCTTCCATCTGCGCCTCGGCGGGGAGGACAGAGCCAGCGCCCCGTGATTCCACCTCCTGCCAAACCCCCCGTGCCCCACTGAAGGTGACAGACACAACATCTTCTGTGACATCCAACATAACTGGTACTGCACGTTAGGAGTTCACCACCTCCCTCCTTTATTCCAATTTAGGTAGAAGCGGGACAGGTTTTATCCTGCGGTGCTTGAGAAACTGTTCAAATACACTCCCCGCACTGAACTTGTCAAAGTTCTCTGCTGTTCTTGTTCATTTTTGCCGTATAGAGAGACAACGTTTCCCCTGAACGTCCTTAAATATTGGAGGAAAATGCTGGCTCTTCAGGTACCTCTGTCTGCATCTGATCAGATGTAGTCTTTGAGTTCGAAGTGGCTGTGTCGCTATTTCTACCGCACTTCAAAAGAGCGAAGCTTCTCTTCTGTCAGAAATTCTTCTTACAAAAGTGTAAAGCAGACCTAATATTTTGCATAGTGCATTCTCAGCAGCCACGCTTTTGAAGAGTAAAAAAGCCTAAGTTTTCTGAACAGTCTGACTGCTCAAATGACTCCTATTAATAATTTGTCAGAAGGATTCAGGACAAGCTTCTTGAAGGCACATTGATCACTTTGAATCAATGCACAAGATAATAGCTCTGGAACAGCATGTACGAAGCCGCCAAGCGAAGGTCGTCCTTTCAGATAATCATATTCACGAGGTCAGCAGAGTACAGTAACTCTCAGCGCTTTGCTTGGTTTCCACATGATCTCTTCTCCCTGGGGGTACGAGATTAGATTGAGAGAGAAAAACCAGTTACCCCTCATCTCCCAACAAACTTATTTCCCGTTGGCAAAAATGTGTTGATCGTAATGGTTCCTATTTCAATTAATAAAGATGCGCTTGAGCCTAATCACCACGATTTAAAATTCACGGTCCAAAACCGCGGTTACTTTTGCACCAACCTAATATCTCTATAGCAACTGCCGGGGAGCCGCACCGTGCTCATTGCTGGGGAGAAGAATGGGAGAGGGGGAGAATACAAACCAGAAAGCATGGAAGCTGGAAGAAGTTGGAAAAAACAAGTAAAATTCTGCAACTGAAGCATTTTGGGCATCTCTCCATACGAGCAGCAGCACAGCATGAGAGAAGATGTCCGTGGCTTCTGCTGAGAGGACAGCACCAGCTCCCTGACATGCTGGAAACCATTCAGGTGCTGGAAACAGTTCCAAATCCCCTTCATATGACAAGTGAACCCCGCAACCTCTCTTGTATAACCTATATTGCTTTCCTTCTTACAAAATGATTCGTTGACCTGAAAGAAGGATTACTAACTGAAAGATATTAGACTTAGGCTCCCAAGCAGAAATCCTTACTAATCTTGGCTAATCTTGCGCCTGCTTAAACTCCGCTTTCAAAATTTTCTGTTCAATCAGTTACAGAACAACCTGCATTCAGAAGGCAGACTCAGGTCGTTAATTAACTTTATCCCTCATCACATCTCTCTCATCTGGCTTAAGGAAAAGATTAACCCCCTCCGGTTAAAAGTTTTCCTTGGACGCGGTGGTTCCCGGAGGACGGGGAGGAGCGGCCTGCGCTGCATTCCCAAGGAAAAGCTCGGTTCTCTCTCTTCCCAGGTCCTCGTCAGCCCACCCCCTGTGCTTTCTGTGTGCCCAGTGAGAACACGGTGCCTCATCTGATGGATGCGGGGTGCAATAGCATTAAAATAATGACCCTCTGCCNTTCTCTCTCTTCCCAGGTCCTCGTCAGCCCACCCCCTGTGCTTTCTGTGTGCCCAGTGAGAACACGCTGCCTCATCTGATGGAAGCGGGACGCAGAAATATTGCGGGGTGCAATAGCGTTAAAATAATGACCCTCCGCCACTCTGCTCCGGCCCCGGCTCTCTGGCAGACATCGCCACACGGGCAACGGCGCTAAATCCCCGTCTGACGTCTCAGGCCTTCTGGATGCCGTTAGAGGCAATTCTGTGTCCAGCCGCCCGTTTTAATGGGATGTGCAGTTAAACAGATTCGTCCTTTCAGCTTCACTCCGCAGAGCCTTCAATCTCCCGCCGCCGCCGCTCCCATTGCTGGGGAATTACAGGGCTCTGTGTTTCTCTCTTGCAGGCAGGCACGTTGCTCAGAGAAGCAGCTCTTGCCAAGGAAAGTGTATAATCTAGAAAGCCACCTGCTCAGCTTTCGTTCTTTGAACTCCCTGCGATCAATTTGCCTTTCCCAGGAGAAGGTGCAACTGTCTGCAGCGTAGGAGGAAACGGAGGATTCATCATGTGCTATAAAAGCACAGCCAGGCCCAGCAAAAAGGTTGATTTGCCTCACTGGGAGGGCTGAAACCTGCTCTATGGGAGCAGCAGGGACACCCTAGGACCCCCGATGCTGACCTTCCAAATTCACGACACTGTCCCCGTGCCTGCTTCAGCCTCTTTAAGATCATCTTCACGTTCCCACCGGGCCAGGTTGCAATGTCAGTACCATACAAAACAAGATGTGGCACTTTTCTTTCCTGGCAGGTCTCAGTTTCCTCCCCGGGGCTTTGCTCCTGCCAGAAATGCCGCTCTGCTCAGGACGGAGGTGTCTGGCGTTTGCTACGAGGGATTCTCTGGGCTGCTCACCTGGTTCACCAGGCTCTTTTCCATGTGTCACTGAATAACTGTAAGTGAATTTTCACTTCCAATTCATATAAGTAATGGGAGAAATCAAAACTGGTGCCATTCTGTCTTTATTAATGTTGTCAAATGACTCCACATCAGGCACTTTCATCTGTCCTTAATTTGACGCCTGGTAGAAACATTTTTCCTGTGGACATTCGTGTTCATTTCATGTTAATTATGACCTTTAAGCATTAACAAAAGAATTCCCCTGGCAACAGCCTCTATGCACAAAGAGAGCGTGACAGACCATGGTGTGACAGAGCACGGTGTCAGTTTTCGCATAACACGTCTCCTCAATACCTGGGAGAGACGATTCCATCTGAATCACAGCTACAGGCTTATTGCAGTCACTTTCCTACGAAATATCAAGTCAGAATCCATAACAACAACAACAAAATTGTCTTCTACGGAACGGACGCATC
>VWYH01004162.1:140126-182428 GCA_013399365.1 Pampusana beccarii | reverse complement strand
TCCTGGCTCCCTTCCTTGACTTCGTATGTGTTGGGATGCCCTGATCTTGAGCTTGGAAGAAGCTGTCCCTGAATGCTAACCAAATATCTTGGGATCCTTTACCTTCAAGTATCCTGTCTCACGGGATTTCCCCTAGCAATCGCTTGAAAAGGCCAAAGTTGGCCCTACTGAAGTCCAGAGTTGCGATTCTACTTTGTATTCTGTTCCTGCCAAATGAGATCCTGAACTCCACGATCTCATGGTCGCTGCAGCCAAGGCAGGTCTCAACCTTTACCACTTCAACCAGACCCTCCTTGTTAGTGAGGATGAGATCCAGCAGCACTCCTCTCCTAGGTGGCTCATCCACCATTTGCATCAGGAAGTTATCATCAATGCACTGGAGGAACCTCCTGGATTGTGGATGGCTGGCTGAGTAGTCCTTCCAGCAAACATCAGGGTAGTTAAAATCCCCCACAACAACCAGGGCCTGTAATTGCAAGGCTTCTCTCAGCTGCCTGTAGAAGGCCTTGTCAACTTCCTCACCCTGATCTGGTGGCCTGTAATAGACACCCACAACAGTATCACCCATGCCAGCCTCCACCTTAATTCTCACCCACAGACTCTCAACTCGCTCGTCATCCACCCCTGGACAGTACATTGTAGTTGCTCTCTCATGTAAAGAGATACCCCACCACCTCTTCTTGCTGGCCTGTCTTTCCTGAGAAGGACATAGCAATCCATGAGAACATTCCAGTAATGTGAGCTGTCCCACCATGTCTCTGTAATTGCCACCAGATCATAATCTCCTGACTGAACACAGGTTTCTAACTCCTCCTCCTTATTCCCCATGCTGTGTGCGTTGGTGTATACGCATTTTAGGGACCGAGCTGAGTACACCAATTTCATCCTAAGGGGGTGGGAGGCCTCCTGGTCGTCATCAATTCTAGAGTGCTGCCCCTCTGGTGCAAGCCCAGCTACAACCCCATCTCTCTTCAAATCTACTTTAAAGCTCTCCAAACGAGCCCTGCTAATTCCTCCCCCAGCATCATTTTGCCCCTGTGAGATAAACCTTTCCCACGTATCGCTGTCTGGACTGGTGTCTTATAAAACCAGCCAGTATCAAAGAATCCAAAGCCCTGCCTGTATCACTAGGAAAAGATTCTTCACCCAGAGGGTGGTGGGGCACTGAAACAGGCTCCGCAGGGAGGTAGTCATGGCCACAGGCCTGACAATATTCAAGAAGCATTTGGGCAAAACCCTCAGACACATGGTATGAACCTTGAGGTTGTCTTATGCAGGGACAGCAATTAGACTCAATGATGTTTGTGGGTCCCTTCCAACTCAGGACATTCTATAACTCTATGATTCATCCTTCATGCTTATTAGACTGGAGTAACCAGTGCAGCAGTATAGATTTGTTTTCTGAGGGTTTTCAACTTTATTTTATTCAAGTGATTGTCTCCTCTGAAATTATATCTGATATTTCAGGTAGTGTTGAGAGAGGTTTTTTTCTGGTCACATATTGAGAGCTGTGCAGTGTAACATTAAGTTGAGAGATACAGGACAATTCTAGTCTATGATCCTCTCATTTACAAATGCTTTTTAGATATTTAAACTCCAATTCTTAGCTGGTAAGTGCATCCAACACTTTCTGGTGAGTTATTCGATACAGCCACAATCCTGGTACTTGTTTCCCTGCTTTTTATTAAGGATGATGGCCGACAAGAAATGTAACACCCACGGAACACTTTACTGCTCTTATTGATTGATTGGAGATACACACATATATATTTAATTAAATCAATATAACTATATATAAAAGAGATTTTTGCTTTTTTTTTTTGTAAGGCTCCTTTAGGGGTAAACCGCTTTCTTCCATCTTTCTATGGGGCTTTGAAATGGGTGAGTGTTGTTCCATGTCCTCAACCCCTATTCCACTGTGCAGCTGCCACAGCCTGGATGAGGAACTAGGCTGCACCTTTCCTCTAAGGGTGGTGAGACTACTGTTCTGGAGTGTACATCACTAGCAGATACAATCTGACTCATCCCAAACTGCTCTGCAGGGGCTTTGAGCACTGACATCCTTTCCACACCCCTTGCAAAATTTCTGTAGGCTTTACTAAGGGAACATTTCCCACACTAGCCAGTATGTGCATGTTTATGGCTTTCACAATTGGAAGTGAGAGTTGGTTAATTGGTTAAAGAAGAGCTGACAATTAAACAATAGTGTTCTTATTCTAGTATTCATTTCCAATGCAGAAGCTAGAATAGTTCAAAGCGGTAAAGAACATATATACGTATAAAAAGCATATTGGATAAAATTCACATATTCCTCATTCATGAACAAATTTACAGTTACAGTCACAAAAAAGGTAAATGCAGCAAGATAAAAGAAGAGGAAAGGAAGGGAAAGCCAGAGTAAATTAAATATAAATAACATGTTTAGAACTTACAGGAAAACCCAGCAGCTAATATTTGCTAAGACAAAATCAAAACATGTAGGCTAAATAATCTATAATTCCACATCCTTAACACTAAAGCACATGATTAACTGCACTGGTAAATTGGCTGAGAATCTTTTGTATTTTACATGCTTGAGCCCTTAAGGCATAGACACAAATATACATCTATTTCGGTGTCTTGTCGTTCATTTATTCTGACTGTTACGGCAGTGATTTAATCCCTATCTCCCACAGCCTCCCCGTGTATCTATTGGTATCGTCGTGCGTCAGCTCACTTCAATTTTTGGCTTGCAAAATCTCTATTTTTTTACATTTAAATATCTTCAAGCACTCCCTTTTAAAATTAATGTGCAAGATGACTCAACAATAAACACCCCAGCAATCTGAAATTGAGTCATTGTGTCTCTAAATGCCAAAACCAAATCATTGTCTGAACATATTGCTGCAAGTCTTGTTCTATTCACCTTCATCATCTCTGTACAGTTTACTATAATCACTTATTGTCAAAAATTAGAAAGTAAGCTCTGTGAGGTATGGGTAATATGTTTCCCCGTGTTCCATGAAGAGCCTACAACAGTTTTGAGAAGTGTTAAAAAATTAATTAATACAACAAATGCCACAAAATAGTGAACAATAAACAACTTTGGTAATTCTTTTCCTAATTAAGTTTTGTGTTAATTCTTCCCATTAATTTCAGTGAATGTTTGAAATTAAAAAATCCCACTAAAGTGTATAAACTAAGGTTTTATGTTTAGTCTGTTCATGTTATTTTTACAATCCTGCCTGAGCTAGTTTCTACGAGTTGTTTATCTTACGTACATAGAAGATAATGCTTTATTTGTTATTAAAAAAAAAATCTATCAGGATAGGAAAGTGTTAGTACTAAAAGACACTGAATATACACAATTTTTTCTGCAGTTGTTTCAGTGCAAAAATCTTCAGTCTACCGAGCAAAACACAGTACTGTCAGATTTGTGGTCCAATGATACTTTAAAGAGTAGATTATGCACGCATATCAAACAAATACCAACTTTTGGACCATTTATTGAGCCTGAGTAAAATTTCAAATACTCCAGCCTTTCTTATCACTGCTTTAAAATAAATACATACATAAGTGGATACCATTCATGAAGGCGACTTTACCATGGAATAATTTAGCTAAAATCAAAGCAGTCACTTCATCCTGAAACATTCTGCTGTGTTAGGAACATATTTTTAAACTACGTGACCCACAGCATATTAATTACTGCAATCTATTTAGTAGTAGGAGTTACCAGAATGTTATTAGTACTTCAAATGTAATGCAATACAGTCAAGTGAGCTGGAACTAATCAACATAACTCACATTATAGGATATCAGTTAAACAGATTTATATTGGATACTTTAATGTCTTTGCACAGATTTTCTCATGCAACACTTCTTTTGCATTTGAGCCCAAACATTTCACATCAACCAGTTAAGGAGTCTTTTCAGTTTCTGAAAGATTAGTGTGTTGTTTGTTGAATGTATATTTCTTTTCATTGCTACAACCGGAATTTACCTATAGCCTATAAAAAGATATTCTTAGGATGTGACCACATAGTTTCTGGAAAAGTGAGTAGAAACCCCAGAAAATAATGGTTTGTATTGGAAACACTGACTCAACCTTTAACTGTAAAGGCGTGAACTGTTACCTCTGTAATTACTGGTCAACCTCCGACTTTCCTAATTAAATTTTTCCTCTAGTGGCATATACTTAAGGCTAACCTTTACTGTTTATTCTACAATATATAATTACAATGAACCCAGTGTAAGTTAAATTATGTAGTCACGTCTGGCTACATACAGGAATCTATTAGAACTTAGTAAATAATCAAACCAACTCGATACTTCTTCATTGTCAACACAATATCATAATATAAAAAATACATTAATCATTCATCAGAGAATGAATTCATCGAAGTAACAAAGAAAATCTCTAGCTTACCTGAACAAGGGTCTCCTGCATCTTAGGCCAATTCCAAAGTATTTTCTTCCGTAAGATATTTCAGAATTATGTTATTTAAAGGATTACGTCAAAATCATTTAGTAACATAAACAGTACGAAACAAAAAGATAAACATTTCACATTTAATTACTAAATTCTTTACTTCTGAGAATTTTAAAATAAAATTCATCAGATCAGCATTGCAAATAAAATCTAATAGAGGCAACAACATCTACTATGATTGCTTCCAAATTTCCATCATTAATCACTGTTTTTTCAGTTTTTTATATCTATTCCAAATATTTGTCACCTAGGCTGAAATTTCCTTGCTTCAAGAAAAGATTTTCAACTAGATTGGTTCAGTCATCTCCAAGAAAAAAGGCTTACATAGTGTAATTTTCCCTTGGTTCTGCATTTGCAGGAAGATATAATCATGACTTGTACGATCATATACAATTTACCACTAAGGACCCTTGACTCATTCAAGGTAGAAGGATGGCCAGTACTCCTTAGGGAAGCAGATATTTCTTTTTACCCTCTTTATTATTCAGTTAACATGTCTGAATATTATTTACCGAACACTGGAACTGGAAGAGAACTTTTGAGTCTAAGAGAACTCTGAAAGGTTTTACACAGTGCCTTGATATAACAGCTGAATTCTTCTCCAGCATTAATCTTCTGAACTTCTGCAATAAATGAAGACACTGTTATTCTCAGTTTACTGTTGCACAAGGATTAAGACTAAATAGATATATAATCTAGTAATTGTACGCCCAAATTAAGATGTCTGCACTATGTTTCTTCAAAGCATTAATGATATGTACTACTGAATGTTCAAAATTCAGTTCCCATTGGTTTTTCTTGCAACTCACTTTCCATTATTAGCTGCATCCACATATCTTGCTGGCACTGTGATGCAGAGTGAAATACATGCAGAAGCCAGATTTCTCATGCATAGCTGAAAATCAGGATAATTCAGCTAACCAGTGGTAACTCTCTCAATCCAGACTTGTATCCTGAAGCTCACAGAAGAACCTTGGATGGAACAGTCACCACCATAAAGTATATGCAAGTTATATATATTTCCATTGCACTGGAACAATGCAAATCAATATGAGTTGTAGAAGTATGTGTTTCACATAAACGTATTAATTGAAACACCTTTAGGTAAAGGTTTAGTGATTGTAATTTTAAAAAGTTTTACTGCCCATCAAGTTGCTGAATAACATCAGCAATTACTTTAAATACTGTGATTAGGGTGCCTCAAGCACAGCATTGCTAGCCAGTCAAGGGAGGTGATTGTCCCACTCTACACTGCACTGGTGTGGCCCCGCATCCGGTATTTTATGTGGTTTTGGGCATCTCAGTGTAAAGAAGGACATCAGACGATTAGAGTGTGTCCACAGGAGGGTGACCAAGATGGTGAAAGGTCTCAAGGGCAAGACTTACAAGAAGTGGCTGAGGTCACTACATTTTTGAGAAAGAGAAGGCTGAGGGGTGACCTCATCACAGTCTATGACTTCCTCAAGGGGGGAAGTGGAGGGGGAGGTGCTTATGTCCTCTCTCTGGTGACCAGTGATAGAATAAGAGGAATTTGAATGAAGCTGTGTCAAGGGAAGTTCACATTGGACATTAGGAAAAGGTTTCTCACTGAGACGATAATCAGTCACTGGAATGGGGAAGTGGCCATGACTGTCAGATTTCAAGAAGCAACTGGACAATGCTCTTAGTTATATGATTCAGTTTTAGGTAGTCCAGCTAAGAGCAGACAGTTGGACTTGAAGATCCTTATGAGTCCCTTCCAACTTGAGATGTTCTGTGATTCTGGGATTTATTACAGAATCTATCATTTACAAAATTCTGCACAGGGAGAGGAGACATTGTGATTTGCACATTGTATGTTCTTTTTCTTGCAGTGCAGTGCAGAATTGTTTGTATTTCTTTGCTTGAGGGAATTATACAGATCTTTTTATGTCAGTTACCTGCCCACCTCTCCCTGTCCCCCAGGAGAAAGAACATTATTTTTAAAACAATCATTCACATCTAAAATGTCACTAGAAAACTCTTATTGGACAATAAAAGATCATGACTAACATAAAACTGAAAGTCAAGTTGGTGAGAGAATCTCCTTTTGAGATGAGAAGAACATTGTTGGCTATTTGCTTTGAGGGTTTAAAATTAGATGATACAGTTTTAAAACTCTTACATATCTAATCTTTGTTGCAACAAGTTTATTGAGCCTCAGGATGGGACTAGGAAAAAAATCTGAAAAAAAAAACGGACAGAGTATAAGTGGGAGTCTAAATTTTTAATTTTTTTAAGCTTCCACCTCTGAGAGTTCATATTCTTTTTCTGACTGATAATGTCCAGCTCTGTATTGGTGTGGAACAATACTGTCATCTGGTGGTTAAATTTACTGGTAGTGGTCAATAAAACCCAGGTAGAAAAAGGCCTCTCTTAAACGCTTAACAAAATCTGTGATCTAAACTGTTGAATGAATTGCTGAGATTCATGAACAATTTAATGTTGAGAACCCGATTGTGATGTCATTAATTATAGTGAGCACTAGTATCATAGCAGTGGGTCAGGAAACCAGTGACTAAGTACTTTGTTATGGGAAGAGTAAAAAGTTTGCCCTACGTGATTCTACCAGCAGTTGATTCTGCTGCTTTTTCTCTAAACTAATGTTCCCATTGAACTAGATGAGGTTTTCTGAGGGTAAGAGTATAAACACAGATACATGCAACATTTTTCAGTGTGAATATGGCAGGTTTTGGCTTAAAATGGCTACACAAACCAAGGATAAGGAAAAAACTGAAAAGAAACATTATCAGTGTTTTAACTGATACTAAACCAGATTATACAAGCATGTTGCTATTTCAGTTATAGAAGGTGAGCCCAAAGAAAGATACCTTAATTTTTAAATATGCTTAGATGTGATAGCCCTTAAACCTGTAGAAGGACCTTTCATAACATTTGGTTGGTTGATTGACAGTTTCTGCATTCTACTCTGATGAGTTTTACCAATGCAGCAGAAGTACAATGTTTATTGTAGTTTTCAACTGCTTCATTTTTAGAAAATCCAGTTCCTAGATATTTAAAAAGTGGAATTCTGAATTTGATTTTATAACCTCTGGGACAGCTGATAGATTCATGGTTATTTCTATGACAAGGAAAGACCCTCTTCCTATCCTTCCTGGCTTGTTCAGCCTTGAGAAAAGAAGGCTTAGGGGAGACCTCATCACCATGTTCCAGTATTTAAACAGTGGCTACAAAGAAGATGGAGACTGCCTTTTTACAGCATGTCACACAGAAAAGATAAGGGGTAATGGGTTCATGTTACAGCTGCGGATGTTCCATCTGGGCATGAAAGGGAATTTTTTCATTATGAGAACAATCAGCCATTGGAGTAATCTCAGGGAAGTGGTGTATTCCCCAACATCAGACACTTTTAAGATTCAGCTGTAGAGTGTGCTGGGCCATCTTGTCTAAACTGTGCTTTTGCCAGGAAAGGTTGGACCAGATGACACTTGTGGTCCCTTCCAACCCAGTATTGTATGGTTCTATGATAATATTAAATACTTGATGATTATACCATTTATGACCCAAGCCTGTATACTTTTCTGGAGAAAAATCATGTGCATCCAAAGGAGTACTCTATGAATGGAAAATTACCTGTTTATTACAAACAAGAACTGAGGAATCTGTCCACAATTAATTCTAACATTGCCTCCTTGAAATGGCATCTCTACTGTTAGAAAAATATCACTTGATTCTGCTATGCAGGAAATTTCTATCAGTCAGAAACACGAGAGTACTTTCAAGGTGAGCTACATCCTGAGCTGACCAACAATGAGCATGGGCCTCTTGTTACAGAAACCGTACTAGATCTTTAAACTGCTTTCCCGTAGTAAAAAAATTGCAGTTTTCTCTTGCTAGAAGCCGTTTTTGGGCAGTGACTCTGTGAAGTCAGATTGGACTCCAAAGTCTAACTAGTTCCAAGTTACTGCAGGTAGGTGAGAAAATGCATCAGTAGGAAAACTCGTGTTTGGGCGCCTCCATGCTCAGAAGGTAGACCAGATGCAGTGGACACACAGGCTCCTTTTATTTCCTGCATTTGTCACTCCAAGATAGATTCAGTTATTTTTATGTTTCCTCAGACTCCTGTCAATTCTCTAAAATATGGAAACTTTTCACGTGCTGCAGAGAGGCAGCCTTGTGCTCTTTGAGTTCAAAACTCTTTGAAGCAATGTTTTACCATTTTGGTGCTGTTCCTCTGTTCTGTGGCAGCTTCAGACTCGACTAGAAGGAGTTTGTTACACCTCATCTTGGATCTACAATCAGAAAACAACTTAAATATTTGAAGTCCAACAAACTGTGGAGAATATAAGCATCTACATGTTACTTAGCCGTAAACTGTAGCCAATGAAGAAATTTAAATTACATGTTATCCATTTCCTTGTGTTTTCTATGATGTGTGCAATCAACTGAGTACAAGTTCTTCTAATGGAACTGCCTCCTCTATAGGCTATGATTTTTTTCCCAAATGGAAGGCTCATGAAGCAGCTTTATTCTGTTAAAGCTCCTTAGATAACCACAATAAAGGTGGTAAATCTGTATTAATGAAAAATAGTGAAAAACAAACAAAACAGTCATTTTCTACAGCCTCATTACTTTGAGTCTTTTTCCTCTTCACATATGGGACTACTGTGTGTGTTCTGTCTCTGGCTCCCCATTCTCTTTGGTCTTATCTATGCTGGAATACAGGATAAGAGGAAAAAATAGGAGAAAAAATAGGAGAAAAGAACATTGTGCTTCTCAGCTGTTTTCAGCCACTGAAATCAGATGGGGTTTGGAGACACAAGAGTCAGAAAACTACATAGATGCTTTTTCAGAACAGAAATTTAAACACCATTTTGAAGGTCAATCATGAAAGGTATTTATACCACTTTTTTTTTAACTTCTTGAAAAGACAAGCAGAAATAAGGCAAGGAAATACATTTTAAAAGACACTGTGAGAATGAAAGGAAGCATAAAGCCTTTTTTTAAACTTTATTAGTTGTTCAGTTACCCTGACTGAGAACACTGTCTCCCTAGAAGGATTCACCCATGGAACAGAAGAATAGACCACAAAAAAATGCCCTCTACTTCTTTTGGCATAGCAGAAGTCGGAAGTGAAGGACACACAACACAGCACAGTGCATTGAGTTCTCTTCCTCGTATTGTGTGGAAGCCTCATGGCTTCATACAATGTTCACAAAGAAAATTACAGTTAAGAAGAATAAAACCTAAACCAAACCATGATACATAGCAGTAATATTAGTCCAGACATTTTCCTTTTAACTACTATCAGGAACAACATCCCATATTTTAAGTGAAGTTCAGATTGGTGGTTACATACGTGACTCACAATGTTACTCATTCTATAAACTATACTGACAGAGTGCCCTAGTCTACAGACCGTATGCATCCAGTCCAACCTTTCCTGAGTGTTGTTAAAGTTTCCTTGATTTTTTAATTGTTTTTAAATCAGTATTATATTTATAATGTATAAAGCTATTCAAATCTATAGGGCAGTTTCTTTGTTTTAAACTCTCCATCACAGCTATGGCTAGCAATTCAAGTACTCTTGAGCTGTCACCTGACCAATGGTCTCAGGATACACCATATCCCCTACATAAAGAGTAGTAGGAAAATTGTTTGCTATCAAGTTTTTTCAAAAGACCTGAGCCAGCTAAAAAGTAGGATACTAATCTGCTCCTGATTATAACATCCAGGTCAAGGCCAACGAAGAAACCAAGGAGAATCTTTTCATGAAGTGGGTTAGACTACTCCGAACGTGGTACAAAATGTACTCAGTGCTGTTTAGAAATCAAAAATCTAAACTGTGGCAAAGAAACCTGTTCGGCAATGGCTAACAAATTACAGAAAACAGTATAAGATTCTTACATCTTCCTACAAGTTGCTGATCATGAAAATCTCTGAAGATGTTTAGTGCCTTTTCAAAGAAAGCCCAGAAGGTTATTATCTAAGTAAAAGCAGGTCAAGATTTAAAGAAAGATGACTAAGCTCTGATTGATGTCATGATCTGAATCAGAGGCCTCAATGTCTAAAATAAGCACTGCATGGAAATACGAAGGCAAGTTTAGTGATAGGGATGTTAAAGAAGTTACATTGTCAAGCATTCCCAGTTCTAGAACGATTTCTTCCTTGAAAATGTGAAATGATGCCATAATTACCAGTATACCCAGAAACAACTTTTCAACATGCTTTTTTTGTAATTGTATGCTTCTATTCCACTAGTACTTGGAATTTTTTTTCCTACCCTTGTTTAACTCTTAGTACTAGTAAGGACTCTCTGTCACTTCAGCAGCATCCACAGAAAGGAAAATTTATTTTTAGCTACAGTTGAGTGTGGTTTACATTAACTTGGTATTTATTTAAGAGAAAGCTTATTGCTGATATAAATGATTGGTTTATATTATTGCAGTGTTCACAGAAAATATGGAAAGGACTTTGTGATCAGAGATGTCCTAGTCCCCAGAATAAGAATAAATTGTAAAACAATCTGTATCTGCCACACTGTTTTCTCTCAAAATTACTGTGCGGCAGTTAAAGAACTACACACCTGTCCTCTTACATCTCTACCACCCAAATGGCAA
This sequence comes from Pampusana beccarii, assembly GCA_013399365.1. NCBI lineage: Eukaryota > Metazoa > Chordata > Aves > Columbiformes > Columbidae > Pampusana > Pampusana beccarii. Next base: position 171,358 of record VWYH01004162.1, on the reverse strand, counting down.
TATGATCATGGACACTGACTTCACACATTGGAAGTAGCTTCACACGTTGGAAGTAACCATACTCCCTTGAGTAAGTGCACTGTAAGGCAGCATGTTCCAATTTTTCCATATTTTGCACTGAGGGCTAGTATGCACAAGCAAAAGTCAGATTAAGTTCTAAATACCAAGAGTGGTTATTTTACTGCTGTTTTCAACAGGATCTGTCATAGAGTTGTGTATAAAATATTTCTAACCTCAACGTAATATTCTGCCTGCCTTCCCTTTCCATAGTCTTCTGAAGTCAAAATGCAGCCACAAGGCAGTTTGGAATAAAGTATTGCTTTCCTTGGTGCTCAGAGGGTTTACATAGGACATAATACACTTGGCACCATGAAGGTTGTAAGCATAGATTTTGGTGTATTAAGTAATACACAGACCACCAAGTCAAAGTGTGAAGGGGTAAGGTTTCATTGTTCTCCCTCTGTCACACTTAGTGTGAGCACAGAAAAGACCACTGAATTTGGTTAATTTACCACAAAGATTAGGTTGGATGATTGCCTTCAGTAAATCATACAATCTATTGACAGTTCATTTACTGAGCCTTGCTGGTGACTCAAATTTAGACAGACAACTAGGAAAAAGGTGCTTTCAGCTTACTCTCCTAAAAATATTAGTTTATAGTGCATGAAACTTCAATAGCAAAGCAAAATTAACAAAACCAATTCTAATAAAATTCCCCAAATCCCAACATTTCAAACACAAACCTGACAAGGAATCCACGCTAATGATCAGAATTATAGTTCAATTAAGTTTATTTCAACAGATTGTTCAATAGTACAGCAACAATAGCCATTGGGACTACTTGTAAAGCACTGAACAGCATACCTTTTTTTCTCTTTGGCAAACCAGTCAGTTACATGAATTATCCCACCAGCTATTTTGGAGCATCTATTCACTAGCAGCAGAAACAAGAATACAGTTTTACCCATTAGAAGCTATGCCTGTGATCTTCAACAAGCAGAGCCTAGAGTCGGTTCTAAAGATCTTCTGGATTTTAGTGGAAAAATAAATAAACACAGCCAAGTTACAAAATTATTTAGAATCCTGTACTAGTACTTGAACACGTTTGCTTGCTATTTACTCTGCCATATTTCTGAAGCAGTAACAGGGTTTATGAAAACATAAAACACATCCAGTTGAAAAAGGAATGGTGGAAATGTAAGAAAATGTCTCATTGTAACTACGCTTACTTAATTACACAACTTTTCACAGTTGGATATCACAAAAGATGATAGTAGAATCAATTTGAGCTTAGTGGTCCTTCCCCCTACGCTTCAGAACAAAGCAACAAGCTCCAACATCATCTGGCAGAAAACAACTTTTTCTTTCTCTTTACTTGCAAAAAGTCAACAAAGATTATGGCTTCAGTTTAGAACAAGATGCTTGCCACCCTGCTCAGTGTGTGCAAGTACTAGTGTGTTGTGGTCTAAGTTATAGCCAAGTGTGTCATTTTTGCTATAATGTAACTCAGAATCACAGAATCATAGAATGTTAGGATTGGAAGGGACCTTAAAAGATCATCTAGTTCAATCCCCCTGCCAGAGCAGGAACACCTAGATACGGTTACACAGGAAAGTGTCTAGGCGGGTTTTGAATGTCTCCAGAGAAGGAGACTTCACAACCTCCCTGGGCAGCCTGTTCCAGTGTTCTTTCACCCTCACTGTGAAGAAGTTTCTCCTCATATTTAAGTGGAACCTACTGTGTTCCATTTTGTACTCATTACCCTGTGTCCTATCATTGGTTATCACTGAGAAGAGCCTGGCTCCATCCTGGTGACACTCCCCCTTTACGTATTTATAAACACTAATGAGGTCACCCCTCAGTCTCCTCCAAGTTAAACAGACCCAGCTTCCTCAGCCTTTCCTCATAAGGGAGACACTCCACTCCCTTAATCATCTTTGTGGCTCTGCGCTGGACTCTTTGCAGCAGTACCCTGTTCTTCTTGATCTGAGGGGCCCAGAACTGGACACAATATTCCAGATGCGGTCTCACTGGGGCAGAGTAGAGGGGGAGGAGAACCTCTCTCACCTACTAACCACACCCCTTCTAATACACCCCAGGATGCCATTGGCCTTCCTGGCCACAAGGGCACAGTGCTGACTCATGGTCATCCTGCTGTCCACCAGTACCTCCAGGGGAAGCCTTCCAGCAGAACTGGAATCCACTTAAGGGCCACAAGTCTGCCTTGTAGCTAAGTAGGAAGGCTGTGTCATATTATGTATTCGTTTAGCTAACTAGTACCAGACTTACTCACATCTACCTATCATTTACTTGCACTACAGTATATATGCTCTATAAACATCCAAAATTGAAATCTTAATTTTGGCACATTTTAGTACCATTTTGTGTTAAGCTTATAACGGAGTACCCCGTTAGTTTATTTTGTATTTTTCTCCACGTTATCCTCAGACTTTTCTCTTCAAGCATGAACACTCTGTGCTGTGTATCTGAGCTGTCTACTTCATAGCAGTACTACTCCACAAATCATTCTTTCTTACTCCAGAAATCCATAAGAATATCATAGAAATTCCTCATGACACCTTTAGGATTATTTTACTCTCTTCCTATTAGCACAGAAACTATTCTCTCTCTGGACTTTACTTTGATAATTCCCTCTGTTCAACTGTGCATTTTGTTCTAGTTTAGTGGGGTATCCAATCCCTCTGAGATTTTTTTTTTTAAAGACTTTATTTTATACATTTAAAGTATGAAATATTTTATTTCATCTTTCTAATTGTCTTCTCATTTGCCTTTGTTTTATATAGCTTACTATTTTCCCCGTATATTCTTGGGAGATTTGTTTTATTATTGCGAGAAAAACAAACAGAAAAAGTATATCATCAAACAAATTACTTGTATCAGGATTTTTAAACCTGATTAGTGGAATGTCTTAACATCCTGGTGCTCAACTTGAAACATTTAGAATGGAACTTTCATTAGGAGGTCAATTACCTGTTTCTAAACAAATCAGCCCAGTTAAGAAAGCTGAAGTTAGGTATCCAAAATGAAGATATTCATAGCCCTCTTTTTTTATCCTGACTCATAGTGATAAATTAAAGCAGACAGCTTCTTTCTTTGGAAATTACACAGAAAACTGTTTGAGGTATAAATTCTGTAAACTATGGTGCTAAATTTTATGTTGCAAATGCAGATACCACAGGAGTATTCAAGAAAAATCCTAGAACAGATACAGACAAACTATTTTCCATAGTTTACATTAGACTGCCAGAGCTGAACGTACCTTCACAAGGCAGCTGTGCTAAATACAAAAAATAAATGTGTACAAAGGTGTTAGTCCAATAAATATAGTTTCTCTCGGGATAAAATGACTGTATGAAAAGTCTGAACATTGGAAAAGTAATCCAGAGACTGAAAGAATTAATTACTAAGGAAATGTTTGATACTTTGTTTAAAAGGTTACTTGTTTTTCAGTAATACATCATAGGTGGTTCTAATTTAAGCAGTGGAGTTTCTCATTCTGTTTGTGTTTCAGCTGTCACATTTCACAAATATCAGATGGAAATATTTCTTGCTTGTTTTCTAAAATGTACTAGGGTCTACATCAACTGACATCACAAAATTAATATACAATATTTATTACCACAATGTTTCTGCTTTGTTACAATTTATTCCATGAAAGTGAAGAACTAAAATCAGATATTTACAATTACTTGAGTTGTTCAGCAGTATAAAATATAACAAAGTGAAAAATAAAAATTATTTTTTTGTTTTTGTTTTTATACAGAATGTTGCAACATCTAGAGATAAATTCCTTGAACATTCTGTGTAGGTTCGATTCCTACTTTTCTAAGTCCTTCTGGGAAGTGAGAGGGCTGGTATACCTCTATGTTTACACTTTATCATAGTGACCCTTTAGTATTCAGGCACATTTCCTTAGTGTCTGGGCACATTTTCTTAGGTAAGGTGGGAGATCTGCATAACAGATTGGTATGCTAGTGTGCCAAAAGCATAATGCTAGTGTTAGTGGTAGGAAATTCTTTCAAAGAAGGTGCAAGAGTTGGTCATAGTGGAATCATGGGTAAGAAGGCACAGATTCATAGGAAACCTGAAGAGATAATTAAAATGCTGTTAGATGTGCCTGTTACTTACTTGTTTTTTATTGCAAAACTTATAAAAGACTCTGAATTCTAATTATAAACCTAATTAGAGTATCCCAGTTCCTGAAATAAGTATTTTAAACTGTTGGATCTTGAATACCGAACAAAGTTAAAGCACGGTAGTCTTTAATCTTCCTTTTCCCCTGTCGCCCTTAGAAATGTAACATAGCAATGGGCAATTTTTTTCAGTTTAACATACATCTTTAACATTCTCACATTAACAACGCCCTCTTCTTGACTGCTGGCCTACACACCTATAGATCTATGTACAATAAATCTGAAAAAAAATATTCATGAACCACATAAAAGTACCTGACTAATGTAATCCAAAACACCAATAAAATAACCATTCTGAAAGTTATGGAAATAGCATGAATGAACGTCAGGAAAGCTACATTAAAATGAATATTTTTAAAAATAACATACATGCTTAAATATACATACCTCTTGAAGCCATAAAACAAGGATCTTTTTACATTTTTTTCCTTTGAAATTCGTGATAGACAAACCCTTAAAAGACTGGAGTAGTTGTTCAACTTAGTAATCAGAGTTTGTACCAAGCCATTTTCTACAAAACTCAGAACAAAGTAATACAAAAAGAAACTCTTGGACAATGTACAAATAAAATATATATATATATTTTGCTTTCTTGCCACATTTTGTCTAACAGGTCCATAAGTTAACAAGGTGCAATGTCATTGAAAAAATTACAAATGGGAAAGACTCTTGCTCTCAGAAAAGAACTTTGTTTAATTTTCATGGACGTTTTGGCCTGTGTCTCCTGTTATTTGAAACAAAACATACATCTTTGGTCACATGTCTACAACATTCTCTGCATGTCATAATAGCTGTTGGATATCTTTGTCATCTAGATACATATTTCAAAGAGAACTACATACCACTTTTTTTCTAGGGCCAATAGAATACTTCTGAAATAAATATTTATTTGTTCTGATAATTCTATTGATAAAAAAGTACAGCCATGTCTTAAGGGTAAGTTTTTAAAATTATCTACTTATTCTCAAAGTGACTTCAAAAGAGAGTCTGTTTAAAGTAAGCAACTGTCTTTAGCTATGCAAATATTAAGCTATCAGCTTTTCTTAACAGCATCATAGCAAATAAAGTCAAAGACTGCAGAGTGGTTACAGATGGATGTAACAGTATTAATCTCAGAACTTGAACTGTCTCAGCAGCTTGCTATCCATCAGTACAATGGCTGCTGCCTCCCACATTAGAAACAAGTCTGAAACCAAGTGAAGAGACATTAGAGTTGTGTAGGCAGTAAAATGCTTGTTCTTGCTTTCTATGTAAGGTTATCAAGAAGCCAACTTGAAAAGCATTTTAAAATATTCATATGACTCTTTTGAAGTCACTTTGAGAAGCTAGTTTTCAACAGATTCTAGGTTTCTTTAAGGCACAATTTGTAACATTCTGTGGGTGGTTTGTCTAATTCATACTAAACAATCCTCCATAAGTTAAACATTTCAACCTTCGTTAATAACGCTCCCAAGTATTTTGCTTTTTAACCAAAGACATTTGGGCAGTTTAGCACATCTGCTAGCTCAGGATTCCTCCAGTCCTTTCACAACCTGCGCTCGCAGTGCTGGCCAAGGTTCACACTCAATTTCTCCACCTTTTTTTTTTTTTTCTTCTCTGCCTTTTACAATGCTGGAAAGAATGTCTAGTATTTTCTTGTGCAAATAGTCTGAAAGGTACATACAGTAGTCATATATGATGCAACTTAGGCTTGATTAAAATTACGTACATAATGAATACGAGTAGCAAAATACAATTATTTCTTAGTGCAAATCCCCTTCAGTTTACACATGTATACAAGCTTTCACACAGGAAAAACAGGTACTGCTGCAAGATTATTTTTTCAAAAGGAAAACAGAAAATCCTGAAATGTGCATTGGTATTTCAGAATATCTGGAATCAGAATTAAAAATTAATTCTGTAGTGAAAAGAAATTATCCATTAATTAGAAAAGCAAAGCATTGTCACAGTTATTTCTATTTCCCTATAAATAAGAATCTCCTAGTACAAAATGATGAGACAAGAGGAAATCTACTCATCAGTTCTGTTGATAAAATGAATTGCATTTAGTGGGATATCTTAGCAAATATTTTTTTTTAGGAGTAGAGTATGGTAGGTTTTGAAATGTAACAAAATAATGAAAGTAGAAAATATTTAACACAATGGAGAAAGTACTTAAGGTAATTTTGAATATAATACACAGACTGCATTCTGTAAAGTGAGTGGCTTAATTTGGCTACTTATGAATTATTTGGGATCTACAGAAAGTATAAAGACATATTCTCAGATGGTGCAAATATGCAGCATTTCACTCAATTCAACAGTTCAATGCTGATTTACAGCAGTTAGGAGCTGACTTCCACAGTGACTAAACATATATATAATTCTTTGGAGATGTTAATTGCAACCTTTTCATTTAAAAATCACTGTTAAATCATTCCCATACATTCGTTTCCAATGGTAACAGAAAAGAACAAAATAATCTTTAAACATATCTCTGCTTCAAACATTGCAGCTGAAACCTCTATCCAGATACAGAAAAAAAAAATCACAATAATAATATTATATTGGAAAGTTCATAATAAAGCACATAAAATTTTAAATGCTTATTTTTGGTCAACAAAATGGTCAGCAAACACATTATTGTGGGCTTGCCCAGGAACTGCTCAAGACAGCTGGTAATTTAGCATAACAGGTAAAAGAGATATCTGCAAACCAGGGTAAATTGTATAGCTATAGGATGTTTTTTTCTTTCCCCATTAATAATTACTTTGAGCTGGTAAGACTACCCACAGTGAGATCATTCTGAGAGGTCAAATATGGGGAGGGAAAGGCAGACAAATGAAAACTAGAAACCTATCTGGGAATATCTGGTTTTCAGGCCAGGATAGAAGACACACCCTTTATTATAGATGACACCTTTCCCTAGTAGCCCCAGATATGCTTAACCTTGGAGTAAACTTCACATTTATCCCAGCTGGACTTATTTTGGGTTTGCTTTCAAACACTTTCTGTGGCAGTATCCTATTTTTCTCTTCTAAACTTGATCTAGAACAGTGATTTAATACTTCTTAGAAAAATACACATCCAAGAATTATTGCACTAATCCTTTCCACTCATGTCTTCCGTATCAACCAAGTTTATCACCAAGTATTTCAAATTACCTTTGCAGTCTTGTCTCAAGTCACAGATCCTTAAACTATTATACTTGAACTATGAAGCAGATCCTTCTGACAAAATTTCTGTTTTTGAATTACTAATGAAACTTAAATGGAGCTACTCCAAAGAAAAATATTTTAAAAGTGATTGCCAGAGTATGTGCATATCAACATTGGGCAGCAGGTTAGTGAAATTCATAGGTGTCAGTAGAAGGTCTAGGAACACCTTTCCTGACCCACAAAGTTTTCAGATTTTAAAAACAGCCCCTTGCATTCTGGAGTGAGAACACAGTGAAAAGAGATCCTCCTTTTACAGAGAAACTGATCTTGTGTTTCAGAAAGCAGTCACCGTAAATTAATGCATTCTAAGTGTAATGTATGTTTGAAGATTTTGCCTGTGAGAATCCAAATCTCATAATTCAGAAGGATTCTAAGTATTGTGGTTAGTTCTGAAAACGCAACTTTGACTCCTAAGTAACAGGAGGCGTTTGTAAAAGATTTCTAATGGCTAACAAGTATTTGCACTTCTAAGAAATAACTATACAAACTTGTTTGTGAAACTCATGCTTTTGTCTCCCAAGGATATGTGCATATCATTCAGCTTGTGAGTTTTTCATGCACAGATCAGTCTGTTTTGTGAACTCTGAGCAGTGTGTAGCGAAATTGCTAGCACTACTAAATAAAAATTTTTTAAAAAGTGAAATCCATAGGGCCTAGCATTTCATCAATAGAAATACAGAGATGTAAATGACAAAATGATAAACTTTACATATTGAATATTTTTCCATGAAGGAACTTACAAATCGGAGAAAGAGTATTTTCTTACCCACAGATTCTTAGCATGTTTCCTTTTTAGTTCTTAATCACATAGCTAATGCAGTAACTACTATGTGACATCCTTCTTTGTTTCTGCCCAGACACAGCTTACATGTCTTACGGCTTACCGAATACTTTGAGCTGTTTCATGTATCACCTGTCATGCATTGTTGCAAGGGTATTTTTTTTTAAATCATTAAAATTTTACTGTTTTCTTACTAGCATTTCTAAGATGATACAGAGATGAAATTTTCTGGTTTCTTGTGTGGGATGAATACACCACCAGAGTCTCTGACTGTGTAGTATGGTGCAGAAGATGGAATGTGAGCAATGAACTAAGCATTACAGTAAAACTTGCAGCATAAAGTCTATAAGGCACTATATCACTATTGTGAAATAAAATATTTTGCTTTTAACCAAAATATTGAGCTTAAAGTGTAAATACTTTCTACAGGAAAACTAGATCATATTTTTTCCACTTTATGCAGCTTTGCAAGGTATAGCAGGAAAGGTGTGAAATTGCAAACAAACCACAAACTCCTATCAACAATTTCACTTCGGTTATCCATCAGAAAAGCAATGTCTGAGGGACATGCACAACTTTACTAACTAAAGTTTTCACATCTGAGAAAAATATTGAGAGCGCATCTGAATTTAGCTTTTGAAGAAGCTTTGTTCAGGGAAACCAAGATATAAACCAACCATTTTTACTTCTGCTCTAGTCATTATTTGATGAGTCTTCACTCATCTTACAGAAAGATGCCATTGTTTAAGTTTTGGACATAACTCATGGCTCCAAAAGTGCTACAAAGTACTGAATCAAAACTATTGGTGCTGATGAATAGAGAATCTCTGCAGGAGTTACACTTTATATATAAATACTGACTACTACGTCTTCTATACTAACTACTATGTCTTCTAAAGAGCATTCAAGACCACCTGCACATGAGGATTAATTCAAAACTGACTGAAATAAACAAGAATATCTCCATTAAATTCCTCCCAGGCTGACGGAATTTAAGACCAAGAAGCAGCACAGTTAAGAAGATGTGCTCTGATGTCGTGTTTCCAAAGCATTTTAATTAGTAATTGTCACAGCAACCACCTAGTTTCTTATGGACCTACAGGCAATAAATAGAGGAAAATAGTATTGAGGATTTACCAAGAACACATTGTTCCTGTCAAAGCTAAATGCTTTCTATAATGAAACTATGTGGTCCATGGATGAGAACAGAGAAGAAAATATCATTTCCTGAGAACTTGGCTCTGGATTTTAACAAAATATCCCTACAGATATCCTTCTACCTAGGCTGAGATACAGACTAGGCTGGTAGACTGTAAGGCAGGTAAAAAGCTGACTAGTTTGTTCACCTGAAAAGGTAGTGTGCTGGTTTGGCTGAATTTAGGTAGTTTTCCATGCAGTTAGTAATTTTTCTGCTTAGTATCACAGTATCACAGTATACTAGGGCTTGGAAGGGACCTCAAAGGATCATCTAGTCCAATCCTCCTGCCAGAGCAGGAACACCTAGATGAGGTTACACAGGAAGGCGTCCAGGCAAGTTTTGAATGTCTCCAGGGAAGAAGACTCCACAATCTCCCTGGGCAGCCTGTTCCAGTGTTCTGTCACCCTCACTGAGAAGAAGTTTCTTCTCAAATTTAAGTGGAACCTCTTGTGTTCCAGTTTGATTCCATTACCGCTTGTCCTATCATTGTTTGCCACTGAGAAGAGCCTGGCTCCATCATCATGACACTCCCCCTTTATGTATTTATAAACACTAATAAGGTTACCCCTTAGTCTCCTCTTCTCCAAACTAAAGAGACCCAGCTCCCTCAGCCTTTCCTCATAAGGGAGATGCTCCACTCCCTTAATCATCTTAGTTGCCCTGTGCTGTACTCTCTCCAGCAGCTCCCTGTCCTTCTTGAACTGAGTGGCCCAGAACTGAACACAATATTCCAGATGCGGTCTCACCAGGGCAGAGTAGAGGGGAAGGAGGACCTCTCTCGATCTACTAACCACCCCCCTTCTAATACACCCCAGGATGCCATTGGCCTTCTTGGCCGCATGAGCACAGTGCTGGCTCATGGTCATCCTGCTGTCCACCAGGACCCCCAGGTCCCTTTCCCCTACACTGCTTTCTAACAGGTCATTCCCCAACCTATACTGGAACCTGGGGTTGTTCCTGCCCAGATGCAGGACCCTACACTTTCCCTTGTTATATTTCATCAAATTGTTCCCTGCCCAACTCTCCAGCCTGTCCAGGTCTCTCTGGATGGCAGCACAGCCCTCTGGCGTGTCAGCCACTCCTCCCAGTTTAGTGTCATCAGCAAACTTGCTGATAGTACACTCAATTCCCTCATCTAAATCGTTAATGAATATATTGAATAATATTGGCCCCAATACCGATCCTTGAGGCACTCCACTAGTTACCGGCCTCCAACTGGACCCTGCCCCATTGACTACGACTCTCTGGCTTCTTTCCTTCAGCCAGTTCCCAGTCCACCTCACTACCCAATCGTCCAGTCCACACTTCCTCAGCTTAGCCATCAGGATGCTGTGGGAGACCGTGTCAAATGCTTTGCTGAAGTCAAGGTAGACCACATCCACCGCTCTGCCATCATCCATCCACCTCGTTATTTCCTCATAAAAGGCTATGAGGTTGGTCAAGCATGACTTCCCCTTGGTGAAGCCATGTTGACTGCCCCTAATAACCCTCTTATCCTTGATATGCCTTGAGATGGCACCAAGGATAAGGTGTTCCATCAGTTTCCCAGGGATTGAGGTGAGGCTGACCGGTCTATAGTTACCCAGGTCCTCCTTCTTACCCTTTTTGAAGACTGGAGTGACATTTGCTTTCCTCCAGTCCTCAGGCACCTCTCCCGTTTCCCAAGACTTGGCAAAGATGATGGAAAGTGGTCCAGCAATGACTTCAGCCAGCTCCCTCAGCACCCTCGGGTGCATCCCATCTGGACCCATGGATTTATGGATGTCCAGGTTGCTTAATTGGTTTCTAACCCATTCCTCATCAACTAAGGCAATCTCCTCCATTGACTTGACTTCCACTGGGGTCTCAGCAGAACAGGACTCCTCAGGGCTTCCTCCGGCAGAGTAGACAGAGGCAAAGAAGGCATTCAGTAGTTCTGCCTTCTCTGTATTTTCTGTCACCGGGGCACCCACCCCATTCAGTAGTGGGCCTACATTGCCTCTGGTGTTAGTTTTATCTGCCATGTATTTGAAGAAGCTCTTTCTGTTGTCCTTGACCCCTCTCGCCAGGTTTAATTCTAAGGAGGCCTTAGCTATCCTAGCTGCCTTCCTACATCCTTTAACAGCAACCTTATATTCTTCCCAGGTGGCCAGCACCTTCTTCCATGACCCATAAACTCTCCTCAGGTATCTTAGCAGGGTCTTTTGTTTCGGATTTAGTTTGAGAATAATAAAATAGCACACTGGCATAAAGTTCATGTTTTGTTTCAGTGGCTTTCCAGTGTTTGAGATTTGGTATGAAAAGAATGTAGGAACTCACTGGTACTTTGGCTATTGCCAAAAGGATGAAGGACCTTTCTGTTGTCCAGCTGCAGGTGCAAGATGGCTTCTGGGAGGGAACATAATGAGACATCATCTTAGACTTACATCCAGGTTGGTCAATTACGTATTCCATACCATGAATGTCATGCTCTTTATATAAGCAGAAAGTTGCTGGAGATGGCCCTCCTTCTTTGATGGCTCCTGTTCATGATGGGTCCCATTCCTGTGGCTTCCCTCTGCCTCCTGTTGATCTCCATTTTGGCAGACTCACTGTGGTCACAGTGCCTGCTCTCTGGCCTTCATTGCTGGGAGAGTATGTTCCAGCAGCTAAGTACTGGTTTGTATCACTCTTCTTTTATTGTTGTTCTATTAAATGTTTCAGTTTCAACCCACGAGTCTTCCTTCCTTCCTTCCTTCCTTCCTTCCTTCCTTCCTTCCTTCCTTCCTTCCTTCCTCCCTCCCTCCCTCCCTCCCTCCCTCCCTCCCTGCTGGGGAAGGAAAGGTGAGAGAGAGCAACTATTCACTGCTTCGTCTACCACCCAAAGCTAAACTGTAACAGGTAGCAGTCAATGTTCAAAGGGGAACTGGCAGCTATCACAAGTGGCATTTCTCAGGGGCTCACACTTTGGCTGATAATGTTTAATGTCTTCATCAGCAACCTGGAAAATGAGACAGAATGCATCCTTGGAAAGTTTGTGGATGGTACCAAGTTTGAAGAGGTGATTGATATCCTGGAGTCCAAGGCCGCCATCCGGAGGACAGGCTTTTAGTACTGAGCCAAAAGGAAATTAATGAAGTTCAACAAAGATGCATGCAAAGACTTAAACCTGCAACAGAAGCAACCCATGAAACAGTATCAGCAGAGGACTGACTAACTAGAGAGGAACTTTGCAGGAAAGTACTTGACTGTCCTGAGGGACACTCCTGATGCACATAAATAAGCAATGTGCCACTGTTGCAATGAAGGCTATGCACATCACACAACAGTGTAACCATCAGATGAAGGGAATAGATTAATCCCCTTTATTTAGCACTAAGTCTTATTTGAATGCAATGTCCAGTTTGGGGCACTCAAGCACAACGAAGTCCGTGAAAACTAGAGCAAGTTCAACAAGATGGTTAGGACCTGTGGTACGTAACATATCAGGAGAGACTGAAACAATTGTATTTGCTCAGTCCTAAGAAGGGTGTGCAAAAGAGGTATCTAACTGCTGTTTTCAGTAATCTAAGATGAAGTTGAAAGAAGACAGCTGGACTGTACACAGAGGTGCTCAGAAAAAGTAAGAGGCAACAGATGTAAGTTGCAGCAAGGAATTCTGACCTGCTTTAAGGAAAAATGTATTCAGTGTGACAGTGGTTAAGCTCAGAGATGTTCTGGAATTTCCATCCTTGAACGTTTTCAAAACTCAACCAGACAAGAACCTGAGGAAGCTGAAACAGCTTTACATGGGCCTTTCTTTGAGCAGGAGGTTGGAATAGGTATCCTCTAGTAGTATCTTCCAACCTAATTTATCCCCATATACAGAAAATGATCAAATCCCTTCCTGACCTTCATTAAGAAAAGGAAAATACGAAGACTCTGATAAGTCTCAACTTGCAAGGAGACATATTTCATCCATATCAGAGCCTTTATGACTACTTTACTGTCTGCTAAATCATCAACAACTTTGGTTTCTCCATTTTACCATGCGTTTAATACTGATGAAGCAAGCTTATGCCTCAAACAGAAGGATCAGATCATTAACTACTTTAACCTTAATACTTAAAATGTCACACGTTGTGACTTGCAGGACTAAGCAAACTTTTTCTTCTTTTAAAAACTTATTTCAACATATTTGCATCCATAAATCTCTAGACGAAGACTATTATGAATCATTACTACATTAATAATTTTTCTTGATAATTTGTCTATTTCTATTCTTACAGTAAACACTATTTATGATAAAGTCATGCTTGTACTGGTGTTCTTACTGGAAAAGAAGAAAATCTCTAACTGATAAGCAATGTCACTTAATGTCTCGTCATATGACCCAGTCTTGCAAAGGGCACTGCACAGAAGCTTCAAAGATATTTAAGCATGCTGAATCCTGTTACAGAACTGAAGACTTAATCTGCCAGCCCTTGATTCTTTTCTTGTTAACTTCAAAAGGAGAACTGATTTGCAGCAACCAAAAACTTGGCAAAGACGTTACTTCTTCATATAGTTTCATGTCATTGGCAAAGACATGAAACTGAGAAGTAGTATGTTCTAAGATCAGCATGCACAGCTGTCTTACCCTAATTTATAAGTTATTGATTTCTGATTCCCTGAATTTATTTTGTTGCCCTTGCAAACCTGTGCCCACAGTACAGTTTTAGTTTGGATCAGGAGTGCTTTTCTGAAGCTAATATCCTGGTCGGTTTCCTCTTGTTCCACCTTGTTTCCATCATGGAGCAGTCTCACAGCATGCAATCTGAATTCCTTTGAATGAAACTAAATCAGCAGGAAAAATCCAAGAGCCCAATCACATGCTGCAGCTGCTAAGAAAAGTTAAGCCCCTGGGATCAAACTAGAGCTGGTCTGAAGCTAGTCAAAATTCTCAAACCTTGTATAAACAATCCATACTTGACCCTCAGCACCAATCATTTCACACTATGTGTCTGCTCCTCTTTCCCCTTACTATTTGAGAATAAATGCATAAACTTAATTGTTCTGATCAGTAGATAATTCCAGATGCATCTCATTTGACTTTGGATGTTTTAAACTTAAGTGACCTTGTAAGAGATTCATCTGCATTTCCTTGAGACTACAGAGGCAGGAGTGAGGGTAGGGAGGGTGGGCAGTGGCAGTGAGAGAGAGCAAGTAGGGTTGGAGAGAGTGAAGGGAAGAGCAGAAGGTGAGAATGGGGACATAGGGAGGTGGGCTAGGAGAGGAAAAAGAAGCAAAGGGAAAGAGGAGGAAGAGATGAGAAGACAGAAGAGGAAGGGAGAGAGGATGGGAGTGAGGGAGAGGAAGAGGGAGGAAGGGAAAGGAAGGGGAAATATATCTTCTGAGAAAAATAATTAACACCTGCTGATAAAGTACTCTCTAGAATTAGCTTTCCCCCCTATATCCTGAAAAAGTCTACATAACAAACTTGGGCAAGATGACTAACTTTCAGGTGAGACAAATCCCATACTTAGTTAATAGCCCAAGTGGGATTTAGAGTAGAACAGTTTATTTGGAAGTGATCTACAAAGATCATCAAGATAATCAACAATCATCTAAATAAGATACAAACATATTTACATTGGGATGGCAGAATCTAAAAATGCATAAACTTTATTATAATTGCAATTTCTCTGTGTGCCACCTAGTATTGTTTTCTCTTAAATATTCAATTTGTATCAATAACCTTCGATTTCTTTTTTTATTTTTCAAATTTATAGTTGTACCTACACTGGTACTAAATGCTAGAAGAAATCACTACTTTTAATAGAAAAGTAGTTCAAGCCTTATAAATTTAAATGTGTGTCAGTCTCCTAGACTGCTCCTCCTTTCTTTCATACTTGCATCAGATCAGCAGACAGAGTAGTTGCCTCACCTCAGCAAGAAGGTACATTTCTTGTCTTCCTCAGAACTATCTTACCACAGGAATGAAGAAGTCGAGATAATATTTTGATCGCACCATCACATTTGGACTTTCTAATTAAAAAACCCAAGCCCCTGCAATGTAAAACCATAAATTTCTACCACAACGTTGCATTTTTTTCACATTGTAAAATCAGTAGTCTGCATTCCAGGTGACCTTCTTTCTGCTCTCTATGTGCTACAGTCTGGAAGACATTGTCTCGCACGAAGCACCAAAAATTCTGCTTTTGTTGTTGGGAAAGATGATGTATTGCGGGTTGCTTTTATCTTTTGGTGCACAAAAGAAGATGGGACAGCCAAATTTGCATAATTATGAACCCATAGCTGAAGTGCGCAAATAGTCCTAACAAAAGACCTGAGACAGAAACAGCAGAGAGGCAGACAGCTTTTGAAAGTGACCCTAAAGGAAGACACTTCTGGAGAGAGATAACTATTTTCCTAATGGAAAAAAATCTGGAATTCTTTTTTCCCATCAGTCTTAAAGTAAGCCAAATACATATTCCAAATTACATGTGAGCATTTAAAAAGTGCATATCCTGTAATACTAGATATTAAAAAGTATTCAAGCAAATTTTGACATATTCAGAACAAAGTGATAAAATGACAGAAGCAAAAGAACAACTGATAAAAAATGCATAATGTCTGAAATTGCGTTAAATCAATGTCATTAGCTTACTTTATTTAGAATGTGTGAAAAAGTACATAACCTCACAGTGCTACACAGAAGATAGCAGTAACAACTTAGAAGCATTAGGGCACAATTTATTTGCAAAAAATGATTGCTTCTCTTTGACAAAGTCTGGCTCACATTGCATACTCATACAATGAGATCAAGATTAACCATCAAGAGCAAACACTCTCAGTGCTGTGAGTCACAGATCACATAACAGACAAGGACAACTGTAAACACATTACTGAAACCAGTATATCAAATCTGGTCCTCAGGGTTGCATATAGGCTGACACTCCTAAATAAATATATACTGAATAGTACTGTACGTAATCAAAGCTTTAAGGTATGAAGAAGAATTCAGAATAGGAGAGAATTATTAAAAAAAAAGCATTACTAGTGTGATTTCTCACTCGCTAACTGTAACACTCCAAGCAACAAGAAGATACGTCTAGACATAAGTGTGTTGTAAATATGAGGCTACCTCAGCCAACATAGCTGACTTAGTATGATGGTGTGCTGTTACAGCATTTCTCAAATGAAAGCCATTAACAAGCACAGCACACCTAAGTTGTGTGGTATGTTAGTGGGTCCATTTAAACTTGGTGGAAGCATCGACACTCTCCAATGTTTATCTATGCCATGTGTAAGTCTGCTTAAATAGTAGTCTGGCCATGATGAAAATCCAACTGATTATGCTTTGTGTTATAGATCTACATAACAAGATTTACTGTTAGAGCTCATATGGGCTAACAGTTCATTTTAGCGAGACAAGAAACATGGCAAAAAAATTAACAAAACATTGCATTCCTGCTTTCTCTTAAAAAAAGTCTCAGTATTTTTGCTTAGATGCTGAGTGTTCCCCTGTTCTTTTAAAAACACTTGTTCTAGCAATTGAATTCCCTGCCTGACTCAAACATTTAATCTTGGTGTTGAAGCCTTATGATGATTTTTATTATGTTTTTTATTTTGTTACACTTCTACAGTGTCCCAGCACTTACACAGTGAAGACACACAGAACATAACATACACACAGAAAATAATACACATTCTCATTATGTTAGGAGATCAGATGAAATGGCAGTTATCAGGCTACATTAGATTGGTAATACTAGGATGGTGGGTTATATTAAAACATTATTAAAACAGTAGGAAAGAAAAAAAAAACAGCAATAATTTTCATTGCTTTTACTAGTATTCCTTCTTGAGATTAATGTCAAAGACGCTTAGAAATTTGGATGGGCAAGGATTGAACCTAAATTTTTAAATCCTGCTATTGTTTATGGCATATTTAGAATAGCTTAATATAAGCTACCATTTATCCACACTCTAAATAGCAGAGACTAAGAAAAGACCAGAGAACATCAGAGATGGAGGACCATTCACAAGTATTCATCTCCAAATGGTCATGTGCGATGGCTGAATGACCGAACTGATGATGAACCGAATGAACCGAATGATCTTTGGGACAAACTAGAAGAATTTTCTGTTCTCTTTGGTACCCAGTTTATGACAGGAGTTTCAAAAACACTGAGAAACCGTTTGTGCATCTTTAATCCCTGTATAGATTTACTGCTTGATCTAGCAGGTGGTATCTGAGAAAAACCTTCACTAAGTTCCAGGGACCTCCAAAGCCACTAAGCAGCCTACAGACAAGACAAAGATAATATATGTGGTGGTCTGTGGACCGATAACTAAATATTACACTATAGAAGGCAGATATGAAACGAGTCATTATCATAACTGGGGGAAAAGAGAAAACTGATCAGTTAAATATACATTCTGATCAACGAATAAACACTTTTGACCCTACACCTTCCTACAAAAACCTGTGTAAGTTCTACTTAAAAAGTAACAAAATACATGTATTTTGGGCTATATGTCAGAGGTTTAATAAAGCTGCTGTCGTGCTAAATGATGTCTTTTTCCAAAGCCTTCTAAGAAAAAAATAATCCTTGTCCCCAAGTCCAATAAACTGTGCAGACAGAATTTGTGTACATGCATTTCCAACAGAACTCAGCATACTTTGTCATACTCTACCATAGTGGTATTCAAACAATTTTAAATTAAGCCTTGTGTTAAATTCAGATGTTATCAATATGGCTTTCTCAGAATGAACATGCGTAAGTCCAGTATTTTTATCTTGTTTATTGTATTTGTAATATATTTAGATGCCCCTCTGTGTGCAGGGACAACATATGAGACTGAAAATTGTCACTTCGTGGGAAAAAATGGATACAATAGACAAAATGGTATCATCAGTATCTATAATCATTTGCTTCCATTTAACTTTTCTGTAAGCACCCAAACTTGGGTGGTCACTACCTAAGTGCTAAGGTTATGTTCTTACAATAATTCTGCCGTCTGCTTTCTTCACATTTTTATTGATAAAGTCACTGATGTTCTAGTACCTAAAAGAAGTTTACAATCCTAAATTTGCAATTTGCAATTTGCAATCCTAAATTTTCAATCCTAAAAATCTAGTACCTAAAAAAAGTTTGCAATTTTATAAAATACAGACATATAAAATGCACATATCAATAAAATGGCTGTGTTATAATATTGCAAAGTTAGTATTAAGGGGTATTTTAAAAATATTTCTACAGCTTTGATTAGAATATACTTATGTTGATTTCTAGTGTAGTTTGCCATTAAAGATCTTCAGTATTAGAAACTGCTGAATTGTAAATATGCAAATTGTATATATTCAAGGTGATTACAATAGCAATATGCAAACATGAGGAAGGTGAAGTGCAAATATTTATGACTTACACTAAATTGCACCTGTAATAGTTGAAAACATTGTTTTCAGTGATCTAGGATTAAACCAATCAGATGGGAATAATGTTTAGTATTGTGATACCTGACCTGTAACTGATCTGTTATACTGGAAAATAAAACCCAAGGCAGGTGTCTAGATTCTCTACAAAATGTGTAAGAACAGCTAGGAGTCAGAGAATGGGATTCACAAAGCCTAGTACACTGAGTGGAAAGTCACCTGAACTATCCTGCAACCTCTGTCAATGGCTCTGCCTTCATACATGGAGAATACACAATCTTAAACATCGTTTTGAGATATGTGTTAAAATCATATCTACCATAGCTCAAGGAAACAAACAGCCTGAAAAGAGCAATTATGGTGCTCTTTCTTCAGTCCCGTTTTACACCCAGTGTCCCAGCGCTTAGCATACCCAAATGAAATGTGATACATATGCTATAAAATCGTTCTCCTGTCTTCTTGAGTCTTCAGTGGTCACAAATGTGACAGCTACAGGGCTTTTATAAACTCTCTTGTTACTGAAGCAATTTGATTTCATACAAATAATCACATTTTTCGTGATCTATGAAGGGAATTAAAATCAATGCATGACCTAGCTGCTAGGGTATTCTGCTGAGAGTCTCAAGGTCCAGATTATCTTACAGTAAGCAAGTTACAGGGCTGTCAAAACAAGAATTTTGATGTGTTTTTATGTGGAGCAATTTGGTACCATCACTGACCAGCTTGGCAGTTTTCAATTAGCTCAGGGGTACCTAGATAACCCAACTGGTTACAAATTAGGCATTTACATTTTTACATTGCAGCTGAGATAAGCGGGTGAGGAATCATACTTAAAAGTGGTATCTAGGAACCTAGTCCCTTTGAAGACAGAGGCCCTTGGCTTTTTCTAGTGTAAAATATACCTTTCTTATTATATAAGTTTCTAAAGTCTACAAATTCAAACGTCATTTAAACTTACTAAATCTCTACAAATAAAATCATCTAGAAAGACTGCTAATTATGAATAAATATCTTCTTCTTTATACTCACTGTGAGAACAATCCCCTGCATGATTTTGTGCTAGCTAGCGTTCTCCAAAACAATTCTGAACTATCATTAGACAGATAAAAATATTCCTAATGAATAGTTTGCGTATAGCCATCCTGTTTTAGAAGCTAAGGATTCTTGTAATACGTGCATGGGCCTTAATGTCAGAAAACAGTCCACACATCTTTAATTTACTAGTATAAATGTAGCCAACGAATGCAAATGAGCTACATGGATTAACAGCAGACTGAGTTACAGGATTAGATTCATGGCATTGTAGCCATGCCTTTAATATATGCAGACCACAATGCTGCAATGGACTTCTGTTGTATAGCAGCTGTTGTAAGTTCTGACAGTCCTTCCAAATCTTTGGTCCACATTCCCTTTTCTTCTTTGCACTTTGTAGTATGTACTATCTGGAAAGATTCATCCTACAAGGAGTGGCTAGCGGTTGAATTTTCCAGAACAGAATTAAGTTTACAAGCATTATTATATCTCAGCGGTGCAGGTACACAGTGGAGTTCACAAAAGGTTAACATGAGTAAGTTGATTAACTAGTCTAAACTACCAGGAGGAATCAATAACCATAATAAGGCACAAAAATGCAACCTTCCCAAAATGAAGCAACTGCGATCTGATACGCACTCCCACTTTTAAAAATTACTCTCTTCTATAACATCATTTCTTGGCCCCTTTGACATGCACAGTGGCTAGGTGAAAAAAAAAAGTGTTTAATTTTCTAGATTTGCTGAAGTTATCAAAATTTCCTGGTAGGCCTATGTTACACTGTACATAAAAATAGATTCTTATAACACAAAGCCACGCTACCTTGGAAGATTCTAGATTATAGGTTTTTTCCCTCACAGTTTCAGTATTTGATTTATAATGTTGCACCAGAATGTAGTCATTTGCTTTACATTGTAATCTCTAACATTTAGACATCTGTTTTCCACATGCACTGCAGTAGTACTGCAAAGACAGT
Organism: Pampusana beccarii; assembly: GCA_013399365.1. Taxonomy (NCBI): domain Eukaryota; kingdom Metazoa; phylum Chordata; class Aves; order Columbiformes; family Columbidae; genus Pampusana; species Pampusana beccarii. The sequence continues at coordinate 150,602 of VWYH01004162.1, read as the reverse complement.
TGTGTGTCTGTTCTCTAAGGTGAGAAATGGTCAAGGTCTGTGTCTATATTTATGAACAAAATTCTAGACAGTTGGAGATAAATCTTTGACAGTAATTATGAGGCAAGAAAAAGAATATCTCAGAAACTGATCAGGAAATATTTTTTGAGTTCCTTCCTTATTCAAACCTCTTGCCCTTAAAACTTTCCATCATTATGTCTCTTTTATGTTTTAATTTGAAACACAGGCAATGGTATTGTTTGTTGTTTTAATCCATGTATTTGCTTCATGGAGGTTTACATGAAACATATGAGTTCAATAATATCATTGTGGATACTTGTTTGTGTGGAACCACAGATCTGCTGGTGGTAATCATGTGACTCAATATGTAACATGGACCACTGAGTGTATGACAGCTCTGTGTTTACATGATTCTTTCTTTACATCTATAGGGACAAATTTCACAGTCTTACAAATTAAAAGTAGACTTTTTCGGCTTTAAGAACTGAACTTTTCAGATTCACATTAGTGAATAGATCCACAGTTAAATACAGCACATTCTTCATTACATAATGTCAAGAACAGTGTCATATAAAAGTCCTATGGCAACTGCTCCTGAACAAACAAAACCCAAACATAATTTACAACAGAAACAGCTGAAATCTGAATTGTGTTGACTCATTTACATGGCCTTTAGAATAAAAAAGTAATAGTAACGGTTTCAACTGACTTGGCTTCAACTGCTCCATCATATCTGCTGTTACAGCCTAGAGAAGGCAAAGACAAGATGATGACCTCAGAGCAATTAATTTAGATAATCCTGAAATGTTCTGAGGAGAGACAAAAAAGTCTTATTAAATTAATATAACTAAGGTTATGAGAAAAAAGTGGTTTTTGTTATTCGTGTGGGTTTTGTATTACCTGAAATATGTGCTATGCCTACCCTGATTTGTCCCTGTATATTTCTAGAATTAAAATTTCTTGTTATCATCTAAGAGAAAAGAACAAATTACATAAAAAGCAAGTAAGTATAGACAAGTATAGAGTATATATAGTATATATATAGTATAGAGTATAGACAAGGAGTATAGACAAGCTTCTTCCAAATACACACACACACAAAAAAGAGGGATAAGGGTGAAGCATTTTTACTTAACATTGCAGTAACAGAAAGAAGATAATTTCAGAGCAGAAAATTATTAAAAATAATTTAAAAATAATTAAAGGATATTCTGTAAGAAACCTATACATCAAACAGTGATTTTATACATGCTTATATGTATGTAATGTTGTGAATACTCAAGGGGAGAATTTTTACAGAATGTTAAAAAGCCTGAAAGGCAAACAAACATTGGCATGCTTATATCACTTGGATAGTCATCTAATGTGAAAAACATGCCATATACACCAGTTATTTTTTGAAAACTCCTGTAGGTCATACATTAAAGGTACCTTGAAGGAGCAGGAAAATAGGGCACAGACATAAGAAGAGATTCTTCATGTCTGATGGATCACAATACTATGGGCAAGATTCCTGTGTGCTTGTCAGTTCATGTCTTTGTGTTTGGGCATTCCTAGACCCTGTTAGGCCATTTTCAACTAGTTGAGACAATTCATTGCACACCTTGATCTAGGCTCAACACTAGTGAGTAAGCATATTTATGCTTTCTTTGAGTAACTAATATATAAAGTACACAAGGTGAGCTTTCAGTGCAGGCAAGGCATAAGGGAAGTTATCTTTACAATCTTATTCAGTTTCATAATGGGACTGAACCACCAAAAGACTTTAGAAGAAAAGTCTGAAGGCAGAGCTCATCAGCAAGTTGACATGGCAGCTAACTATAACAGAAACATATTGCATCAAATAAGAGAGGCTTAGCTTTCCAGAGGGTCTAGGACACAATTGTTTTTCTGCCTTTGTGTTGGTAAAACTATTACAGTGTGTAAACATTGTAGTGCATACAGAAATGTTAACTAGATTTTTATTTTGTCCAGGATGTCTACTCAGTGTACAAAATACCGTGGAAGCAGAGGTTATCAAGTATAGCAGTATGAAGAATATGCTGATGGCCATAAGCCACGATTCTCAGTAATTCTTTAGAAACTTTAAAAAATGGACAGAGGAAAAATGATGCAACTCCGATGATGATGCATAGGCTTACAGAGTTTACTGCTGTTCACTTTACAAAGTTCCACTTTACATTTTGGGAAAGTGATCATCAAGCTTTCTATTCCAGATGACCCTTCCTCAAAACCAGAAAACATCTCTTTTTCTTTCTCACTGCTCCCTCCCAGGTGGGAGGGGAAAAAAAAAGAAGGTGGAAAAAACTACACTTCTGAAAGATCAAAAGTCAATCATTACCAGGTCAAAACAAACAGAAAACCATTTCCAAAATTCTGAAAGCCTGGTTATTATATACAAGCCAACATAGGTTCTGCCAGATATTCACCCTTCATTTGGAAGCATGGTTCCACAAGGCAAAAAACAAAAGGACTTCATTTATGTGTTAAAATATTTGAGATTGAAGGGCACTTCTTGCAAAATCTCATCCAAGTTCACCTGTCGGAGTTCATCTACAGACAGTTAAACCAGTATTTGTCAGAGGTGCTAAACTATTGAAGTAATAATGTACTACCCTCTTCTGTTTTCTCTGATGAAAACATCGTACTTCAAGAAGAAAATGGCTGGTTTATTCCAGAGCTGTGATTTTAGGATTATATACATCAGAAATCACAGCAATTGACACTTCTGTACTAGAGAATTCTATTATGTATATATCACCTATATGAATTTGAATCTATAATTTGGTACTTAGGAACCTCATCTAAAATTTAAGGTTTGGTCTGATCAGAAACGTGGTCTGAGTTTTATAAAATATTCCAGCCACAGCCTGTTTATTTGCTGTTCACAGTTGTGTCACTGTCTCTTTCATATATTAAAAACCAAAGATATATCCTTTGTCAAATATGACCCTTTATTAAAAAGAATTAAATTGACAAATCAGAATTCTTGAGTGGGAAAGAAGTTGGGTCAAAAATATCAGCTTTAAATGAAGGAGGCCTTCAGACAAGCTGAATTAATAATTTGTTAAATATGCAAAAAAATCAAATAATTGTCTCCAAGATTCCAGAAATTCTTCATAAGTTCAAGTAAGTATATTCAAAATACCAGAAATTTTTCACAATGAAAATATTTGGAATAGAGAAGCTTTATAATTCCTATACAGACAATAGAAAGTGATATTACAGTCTGAAAAGTTTTGTCAGAAAGTGATGGATTTCCACATCATATTCCTTCCTCTTTTAGAAACAAAAAAACCAAGACCATATGTGATATGGTCTGCTGTCCATCAGGTTATATAATCAGAATTCCAAATAGTTTTACTTTGGGGTGAAATATAACAGGAACAACTGCTTGCATTTGTTCTGCTAACAATAATATCACTGGAAAGTTGAAGCAAGAGGGAAACCACTGGAATACTATAACTACTGGGCTTGTGTGACTTCATGTGAAAAGAGAAACAGATCAACAGAATTGTTGAGAGGCTAAGTTCAGTTTGGCAAGTAGTAGTTTTTAAACACATGATTAGGTATTAGCTTTGTAGTCTGTGATCTGCCCTGCATTTTTGTCCTGATGTGCACTTTCCTATCAGTTGCTTTTGTCATCTCTTGTTCTGCCAGTATCAGTGTATTGGTTACTTGGTTTTCTGAGAAAGAAGAAAACAAAATGTACATCTAGGAGCTTAGCTTTTTTTTTGTTGTCTAAGAAATAGTTGTATATGTAGTTTAATATAAAACAAATTATTCAGGGAGTTTTTTTCACACCTTAGTAAGGAAGCATAATTCAAGAGAGTGATACATGAAGGATTGTTTCATCTTACTCTTAAAACAGCTTCCAGGGAGTAATTTCATTATAGATCACCCATATGCTGCTGTAATCAATGGCCCAAAGTAGCTGATTTCACGCCATTTTGCCCAGTGCCAATACATGTCCCAGGGCGATCATAATTCTGTTTTATTTTAGAAGTCAATGTAATCTTTTAACGCGGAGGTGCAAATCCAATGAAAATAAATTTTAGACTCCAATATTATTACTTTGTTAATATTAGCATGACAATAGCAATTTTGAAAGGCAAAAAAACGCCATCTCAAAACCTTTTTGCTTCATGGCTTTTGGAAAATAGGGGAAAAAAAACCCACAACCTTTTAAAACGACACTTTCAGTTTAAGCCATGTAAATTATCAGCATAATGGAAAGGTTCCAATAATGACATTAGTGTATAGACAAAGAGTTTGTTCTCATAGTGTATATCATCCCACTCTGTATTTAGCAAGATGATGAAGAGCAAAAAGATAAATGTATTTTCTTACCAACAAGTTCATGTTTGTGGTCTTCAGATTAGGAAAAACTGTCAGTAACACTGCTTGCTTATCTTTAGACCTTAGGTTATCTGCACAGTATTGACTGAGATTTAAAAAGTATTAATAATAATTAAAGGATCTGTTTGTTCTTCAATATCTGGCTGAGTTTTCACTGAAAGCAGACCACTGAATACTTCATTTCTGTTTTGTCACCTTTGCATACAGTATTTCTCCTGAGCATTTCTTGCCTGTCTAATATGAACATACTTCAGCATCCCACCTGAGGAAGGCATATAAAAATGGCATTGTAACAAGCAGCGACCTACCAGAATATAGCAATGGGATTTATTTCTACGATCACTACCTAGCTGTGAAGCCTCTGTTTCCTACGTGTTGTCTCTAAGCATTGGCTACTATCAGGAGTAGGATCCTAAGCTAAATATAACTTTTGTCTAGTGTGGAACCATTGTTATGATATATATGTATTTATAAACACAGAAACACACATGTACAAGAAAGGCATTTAAGAAAATATAGATACCAGAATCTATGAGTTATCTTAGGCAAAAATATTCATTTTGTGTTTTAAATATAACAACCTCAAATGTGATTGTAGGCTCAAAACCCAGAAAAATATGGAAATGTCTTCTTGAAGAATAAGTGTTAAGATTGAGATTTTTCTCAGACCAAATTTAAAGTTCAAAAATGAACCTTTAAAATTCCCAAACAGAAACAGAACAGTTGACTCAGAATTTCAGCTATTTTCCTGCTTAACATATTATGGACTAGCACAGCCCATTGGAATTCTTTAACAGAGAGGGAGTTTCCCTCATATTAATAAAAATTATTCCTGGAAGTCATTCCTCTTCCACAAAACCCCAGTAAACCCAGGCAGAGCTCCATCAGAAACTTGTCTGCCAGGTATGACTTAGTATTTTCTTGACATTGGGAAGCTGAGCTAGGACTCCATGAGTCTGAGAACCAGTGCTGCCAGGCTTTCCTGAAATACACATTCCTTTCATCAAAAATGTTTTAAACTCTCCATATGCTTTTTGCAGCTGGATTTGACCCAAATCTCCTCCCTGTCTATTATGCCTTGGGACATCCTGGTCTCAGTTATTAAGTGCAACAACTGTCACTAACTTCCAAATTAGAGCGATGTCTACACAGGTTCAATGGAGTGTGCAACTCACTCTTACCCCTCTCATTCAGGGCATTGCTGCCTGACACTCCTCTGCCTCTACACAGAAGCTTCCCCTCTGTTTTCCATGCTTTCTGCTTTTCTCTCTCTCAGCATGCCCATTCTGCTCTCCCATTTTCCCACACAATGCACTCAGTTCTCCCACTGCAAGGGTACAATTTCACCAGTCTTGCCCCAGTGCAGAGCCCCACCTGATCCAGAGTGTAGCAGTCAATATGATAATAACCTCTCTGTTTAAAGTTTTATTTCAAGTGAACACTGGATTTTTCCACTTATTAAGATTATATTTGTTTTAAAAATAAACAGGGATACATCTTTGCTCTCTGGTATACAGCACACATTTTTAACAAATTTAAGAAAAATAAAGATTGCTAACCTGGGGTACTATTTTCAAATATCCTTCATTATCTTTGCCTCTACTAATGAAGAAAATGGATAACTCATGTAAGAAAGGGCATATTCACACGCTTCAGAGATGGATACAATAATGGAAGCTATGTCAAAGTCAGTCAGATACAGGATGATATTGCAGTAAGAAGGAAGGCTAAATTGTGACTGCCCTGATGGAGCTATACTATTCTCAAGATTAAGAGCTTTACACAGCACTTGGACAATGGAGATTTATCTACTCAAAACTGAACTGGCTCTAGCATGTCTGGTCCATGGTTCATCGCATGATGAAATACACAGTACCTGTTTTCTCCCCTTATTTTGTTAAGGGCATATATTAATACCTGGCTATGATGCCACAATTACATATTATCTCTGTCACCTGGCAGCTAAACTTTACAGGGCTTTTCTCTCTCCTTGCTTTGCCTTTTTCTGTATTAGTTCCTGACCCTGAAACTTCAGCAGTAGTGCAGCCACTCCCCAAAATAACAGACTTGTGTCCAAATCTTGCACTGCCAAGGGTCTGTTTCTCAGGCACATAAATGCTTGCAACAGCCTTCTTTATGCTAAACAACCCAAGCTTTTTTTAGACTTTACTGGAAAGAGTTCGCATTTGGTCATTAGTCCCACTGGTTCAGATAGAAAAGAGCTGAGGATTAGTTATGTCTGGAGCTGACTGCATCTTTATTAAAGAAGTCAGTCACCTGCCAACACTTTTAACAAGCAAAAAGACTAAACAGACTAAAGACTAAACAGACTAAAGACTAAAAAGACTAAAAAGACTAAACAGCTAAACAAGTTTGTTGGATCAGGTTGCTTGTCAGCAGTGAATAGGGAGGAAGAAATGAGGGAAACCTGTCTCTGTGCTTATTTCTCAAAGTTAAAAGAATTTTAAAGTTACAAGCTGAAAACAAGATGATTTTGCAGAGTTACATTGTGCACAAAAATGTTAAAGCTGGTCATCAACTCATATTCCTGTGGACTAGAAGGGTCTAATTATTCTAGGAATGAAAAGTATTTGAGTGATCCCTTACTGTTAAAAGTTATGTGCTTGTTTACACTACCCTATCAAGCCATACTAAAATGAGATGTCTCAGATTACCAAACACTTCTACAATCTTATGTAACAAACACACACACTCCCTCTGTTTCTGTGTAAATATACATATGCTTAATATTAACAGTATTACATTCCTTAGCCCATCTATGTTTTTATTTATATCAAAAAATGTTTACATGTAACTTGAGGGCTTTTGTGGTTCATTTTTTTTTTCTAGAATGGGTTTTACAAAAAAAACCCAAGGAAGATGCAGATGTGTCTGGTCTTTTTATTAATTCTGTACTCAGAAGTGATCATAACATTTTAGAAAATTCCCTAATCAAATATTAGTTTTGCCATAGTACTTTGATAAAGATCACTTTCTTTTATTTTACTATCAATTTCCCTATTGAACATAGTTCTGGTCCTAATGAATACCACAGGCAAGCCGCCTTTCCTCCTGAGGCTTTTAAACTGTAAAGTAGAAGAAATGACTGGGGTGTTTTGTAAAGCATTTTAAAACACAAACTGTTATCGGTAAGGTACTACTAAAAAATTTACTGTTTTGCGTACTTTAAATCTGTGGCTAGGATAAGTCATGAACTCAAATTAAAGCTTTATTATACAATGGAGATCTGTATAATTGTACATGCACACAGAAACACTGAAGTTTCTGAGAACAATTTCCAAGTTACAACTGTCAACTGAATCTTTACTTATTGGATGAAAATGTGTTGAATCCATTTACTCATTTTTCTCAATCTGTATGCCATGTCAATGAAATGTGTACATACCTTAATGTATAAAGACTAGGCTTTTGAATAAATTGGGTCTTTCAATAAATTATTAGTCATGTTGAATGCATTTATTTTTGAAAGACTTCTTTTTTTTTTCTCATAAAACATATGTTGCATCACGTAGCCCCCTTTAAGTGCCCTATAACAAAACTGTGTGCACCTTACAGTGTACCTGTACAAAAAAAGTCACTGGTTTTCTAAAGTTATCAATTCAACTTTACGAATAAAGATCTGAAAAATATACTACCATTTTGTTATTTGCATGAATGATGGAGGATAATGAAATTTTTAAAAAACTTGCAGCTTTCCATAAGACATTTTAAAAACTGATCTGCAGAAGAGATTAAAAATAAGCAATATTTCCTGAGTTAAAAAATTCAGGTATTGTTATCCCAGTAACTCTAATTTTACACATTTTAAAGAAAATAATACTTTTTATGTTATCAAATATTAATTGCAACTTAAAGAAATAATATTCAGAGTTAAAGATCATCCTGCCATTCATCTAACAGTCTTCAACAGCAGTACATCACATTTCTGAAACAAATGTCCAGTGAGTTGATCAGCATAGCCACGAAAAGCATATTAAAATTTGGTTTATGGAAATTTTAACTTTATTTCATAAATGTTCTTTGTCCTTCCAGGAGTCTCCAGCAGGCAGAACTGAAGCTTTCTTAGATCTTTGTCAGATTTCTTTGCAACTTAATGTGGATGTTTTTGTAGTATCTCACCAAACATGATGTTCCGTTTACAACTAATACATTCGAAGTTTAAAAATCTATCAGCATTCAAACCCACTTAGTTTTTAAATTATCCATGTCATTGACCCTCAAATGTTGATGTGAACGTGCCTGTGTGTATGTATGAGAATATACTGGATTGGTTTAAGACTCCTATTACCTTGTTTATGCAACAAAACATGCACTGACATAGCCACACTGGTACAGCTGTGTCAATGAAGACCTCCAGTGTACACATAGGACATGACAATGAGAAGTAAAATGCCAATGTAGTTACGTTGGTCTATGAACAGCAAACAAACACGAGCTTCTGTCAACAAAGATGCAGGCGCAGGTTTTGCTGGTAGAGCTGTGACATCTGTGTGACATAGCCAAGTATTATAATGTGCTTCTACAGAGTCTTCCCCTTGCATTTAGCAAAACTTTGTAGTGAAGACTGCTCTCTCTTGTAATCCTCATTAAAAAGCAAATCCTGGCCCAGTGATCTCTAATGGTAATAACATTGTTTCAGTACGAACAACTGCCTTTTCAGACATTTAAATTACTTGAATTTAAGCAATTTCAGCACAAGGCAAATGAGTGGAAAATAAGCTTTATTCTTCCTTGGACAGAAAATGTTGAAAAATCAAACTATCTAAACAAATTGCAATTTTTTGCTCTATTCTAATGCAAATTTGATTAAAACTACTAATTGTCAGAAACTTTTATAACATCCTGACTAAAGTTTTCTTATCAAACCTTGCTTGTCACTGTCATTTCAAACACTTGTTCAATAAGTACTTAAAGGACACTCTGAAGTATAGTGCTGTACTGCGTTGTAGAACAAAAAAGTGTCACAATCTTACCAGCTTTTCAGAGTCGCGTGATGATATATTGGCACAGCTCCACAAATGTCAATGGAACTGTTCTAATTTATACCAGTTGAAGACCTAGTTCACAGGATTTAAATTGAAATCAGATTTCACTATGACTGTAATTAAACAAAAAGAGTGACAAAAACCCGACAATTACAGTGATTTATTTTTCAGGCTAAAAATGTCACTGCCAGTTTGGCATATAGGTAATCTAATTCAATCGCCAAAACCATGAGCCAGTGTTTCCAAAACTCTGGAGCTGAGATTATGCATTTCTAAACAGAAGTTTATTTTTTTAAGAATACTTTAGTTTTCAGGTCCCATTGGAACAGAACAAAAAAATTAGAACCATCTAAAGTTATTTTTGACATAGAGTTTCACATTCATTTTGTTTTGGCTTCCCACTGCTCACTAGAGACAGCACAGATGCCATTTTGAGGGATAGATTTGAACAAGTCAACATAGAGTCATAGAAGCATAGAATCATTTTGGTTGGAAGAGACCCTCAAGATCATCAAGTCCAACCATTAACGTAACACTGCCAAGTCCACCTCTAAACCATATCCCTAAGAACATAATCTACATGTCTTCTAAACACCTCCAGAGATGGTGACTCAACCACTTCCCTGGGCAGCCTGCTTGAATGCCCAACAACCCTTTCCGTGAAGAAATTTTTCCTAATATCCAATCTAAACCTTTCCTGCTGCAAATTGAAGCCATTTCCTCTCATTTCTGTGCTTGGTACCTGGGAGAAGAGACTGACAAGCTCCTTTCTACAACCTCTTTCAGGTAGTTGTAGACAGCAATAAGGATTCCCCTCAGACTCCTTTTCTCCAGGCTAAGCAGTTCCCTCAGTCACTCATCATCAGACTTGTGGTCCAGACCCCTCACCAGCTTCCTTGCCCTTCTCTGAACTTGCTCCAGCACCTCAAGGTCTTTCCTGTAGTCTGGAAGCCCAAAACTGTAGCCCAAAACTGAAACACAGGATTTGAGCTGTGGCCTCACCAGTGCCAAGTACAGGGGGACAACCACTTCCCCAGTCCTGCTGGCCACACTATTTCTGATACAAGCCAGGATGCTGTTGGCCTTTTTGGCCACCTGGAGGGGAGGGGAG